>JAUCMR010000062.1:4955912-4968338 GCA_032357425.1 Enteromius argenteus
ATATATATATATATATATTCCTCATCAAAACAATTGCAGCAAGGTTTTTCTTTGTTAATCTATTATTTGCCTTATTTACATAAACAGACACGGTTCATACATTTAAATGAGAGACAATGATGCATTCAAATGTAAAACTTTTATGTATTTGTTTATTTCTATGTGCAGGAAGACTGCATGCAAAAGTGGCCCAACTTTTTCTCAACTATCTAACTGTATCTTGATTTAAGGCTGTTTAGATGTTTACTGAAAAACCAGACAAAAAAGTATTGATTCATATTTTTTTGCCAGTGTTCTCCATCTTTCAGTTCTCGGCCTGCTTCCAAATTGCACAAAAACCACTAAAACCTTCAGATGAATGTTTGATCTCAGTTGCATCAACGTTATCATCTGTTGCCTCATCCCCTCATTTTACACTTTTCATTTTAGTCCACCTCCGTTCGACTCCCTGCACCATCGTCCGACACCTCAGATCTAGAAGTCCTCGATCCAAATCCTCACGAGTTGGTGCTCGGGGTCAGCGGCGCTCACCTCATAATGAGCTTATCTCTGCCATCTTCACTGTAATGCCATTGTCTGCCAATCGAAAGTGACATAAAAGAGACTTAAGCTGATGTTATGAGGTGAATCAGGCCTCAAATAACTACGCCCATCGATCAGCCGTCACACGGACAGCTGTTCCCATGGAAACAATGGTCAAGCAGAGCACTATTCTTGCTGTTGTTTAAATCAGCACATGACTGGAATGTATAATTTAAACTCATGTTGCCAGTCAGAAACAGACTGACCTTCGTTTAGCTGTACTTGTGCTTAAACTTAATTTTACATGTGATATTAAAGTGATATTAAGATTTCATTAGAGTTGGGTAAAATATTGAATTTATTATCATTGATTTTCTAATCAATTCAATTTTAAAATTAGTAGAAGGTAGAAGATTCCCTGGATCATTGATTCGGTTTTTCAACATGAGAAATCTTAACTCTGTAAAGCCTGGAATATGAAATAATGATGTGAAAAATCTAATTATTTGGACATGAAAAATAGATGAAATATATATATATATTAAAAAAATGGTGCATAAGTGGTTTTTTTTTGTTGTTGTTGAGAGTATCATAGTTGATACCTCAGGCTTGCGTGGCTCATACAATATGATATAAGAGAATACGGAGCTCATACTCATGGAGAAAAAACACCTCAGTTTTATTCAGAGGCCCAAACTTACAAAAATATGCAATTTGGTGCAGTTGCTGATATTTATATGAATAAAAAGTAAGATGGAATAGAACAGACTACTACATAAAATGCATGTAAATATAAGTTATCACTCTGAAATACTTCAGTTGCTTCAGTACATCTTGAAATATTACTTACAATACAAAAGAATGTATATATGAAAATATTATATTTCACTATTCGGCAAATGCATGTATTATTGTGTACAACAGGTTTTTAGAAAGGTTTTGATCATGTTGACAATTTTGATGTTAATAATATATTTATTGGTATAATAATATTTGTATGTTCTTGCAACAATAAGGCAGAACACAGCAAAAATGAGTATTTGTCTATTTTTTAAAGTGAAATATGTAAAGTTTTAACAAATTTAAACTTGATTTAGATATAAACACACAGAAAAACCAACCTAGGCTCATTGGAAATACGTGTTTCTTCCTACATTTCTGCAAAACTGAAAAAAACTTACCTATACATACAAATTGCTGCAGTTTCCAGTTGAAATGAACACTAGAGGCAGTAAAACTCCCACAACCTTTATCTCTTTTCACAAAAAAGTATGATTTACAGGTACAGTTTTGGTTAATAAAGGCAAATCATCACACACTTGCTTGCAGAATGTTATGTTATGACTTCAAAACATTTTTAACATCCTGCACAATTTGAAAACTGATACTTTTGAATGTTGTCGTCACATATACAGCTTCACATGTATGAGTTTTCTAAATTAGTTGGTTTACTCGGTAGCTCACGTGGTACGCCGTTGCACTTAGGTGATGAAAACACTGGTTCGAATCCTGTGTAAAACAGTTTGACGAAACAGCTCAAATCAGCGTAAGGAAAATAGCATGGCAGAGCGTGCAGGTCGGCCGATCTGGTTTCGTCTGTTAAAGTTAACTTTTTTGACATGTTTCTGTGTTATTGTTGCTCAGCAATGTCATGGACACAATGTTGTTTGGGGGTTTGGTAAAAGAATGGTGGGCAGTGCTCCGGGTGATGACTGAAGGTGATGGCTGAGTAGATTGGAAGTCACATTTTTAAGGAAGTAACAGCGGCTCGTGAAAAATCACAGCTACTTTATGCAGGCTGTGTGCAGTTTACTGTGGATTGGCCATTTTAAAACTTATATGGTAGTTACATAGCCCCTAGACCTCACTTATCATGAAAAAAGCCAGGAAATTTCAGATTTGACAATAGGGGACCTTTAAAATCAATATATATTTGTACTGAATAAATCAGAACCAGTACCAGCTTAGTATAAACTATTAGTAATACTGGGGGGAGCTGAGTCTGATGGTGATTAAATTAATATTAGACTACATCAAATTAGGCCTATGATTGGTTGATGAGTATGTAGTTAAACCACATAGTCCATAAAACATCCTACCCAGTTTAAAGAGTCTTAACATGGGTTCAACAGATCAGCACAAATTACCCACAATTCTCAAACTGTCTGGATGTACTCCACTTTTAGGGTTTTTTACTCTGAAAACTGAGCCTTGTAAAATAATGGGGTGCTTCTTACTTAAAGGCCAACATCTTTTTGTAGACCCTTAGAGAAACACGTCCATCTTCTGAGAGCTTGTTCCACATGTGTAATGTTCTTTAGAATTTAAAAGAAACTTCTCCGAATGCTAAGAAAGAGTAAGCAAGAAAGAAAGAGATGACGTAGCCCGGATACAACCCTCTCTTGTAAACCAGCAAAAAGAAGCCTCCAATTTTATTTATAATTCCCAGACTGCTTTGGCTCTTTCATCCTTTTTTCGCCCTCATCTTTCTCATCCCCCCATCCTGCTGACTGCAGAGAACTGAAAAGCAGAGGGTCCCACTCCTATCTGAGCTTGAACCCAGTGTGCCGGCAGAATAGATTGTAGCTTTTATTTCCAGCGTGACTTTTCCTTCAATGAGATTTGGAGAAGGTGACTTTTATCCCTATTGAGGAGGGTAGCACTTGCATACGGCGTAGTTGAGAAAGATACGGCTGGCTCTGGGAAAAAAAAAGAGGGCCAATTCGAAATCCACAGCATGGGGACCCATTTACTTTTGTGCCGGTTATCTTTGTGTATGACTTGGACTGCATACTAGGTGGAAAGTGAGCTCTGGATTTGTGAAATACAAAGATGTATTATCGGAACTAAGTAATGGAGCCACACGCTCTGATATTTCAAGGCTTACCCTTCGCTGTTCTGTACCTTCTTTTGAGAAGCGGATGACCTGAGGTATTAACCTGGGCAGAAATAAAAATAGGAGCACTTCCTGTACTGATAAAAAAAGAGTGAGTGAGAGAAAATCTGGGGAAATCCTGCTATCTTGGCAGAAGTTGAGTTCAGTTAATAAGTCTATAACCGTGCTAACCTCAATTTAGTATCAAAGGCTTCCCTTTTCCCATTTCTCAAGGACTGCTGGATATGAGTGTAGAACAGTGTCAGCGAAGCTACTTTAGCTCGCTAAGATACACATTAATCGTAATAGTTACAGTTACATTTAATCATTTAACAGATGCTTTTAACTATCCACCTTATTCCTAAGTGTGGAAGTAAGCATATGGATGAGACTTTTGGTTCATTAGAAACTGTAAAACTGTTCATAATTAAAGAGATAGTTCACCCAACAATGAAAATGTGATGTTTATCTGCTTACCCACAGGGCATTTAAGATTTGGATGACTTTGTTCCTTCAGTAGAACACAAACAAAGATTTTCAACAGTCTGTGCTTGACATGGCTTCTTCTTCTTGCTTGACAGTAGATCGCAGACTTATAACTACATTATCTCATAAATGCAGACATCCCAAGTCTCCCGGAAGTTCTGGGAGTCTCCCGTATATTGATAGTGGCTCCCTGATGCCCGCGAATTGGATAAAATATCCCGGAATCTAGACCAAGAGCGTGCACACATTAATGTCTACATTGTGCATCTTATAATGCCCATCTTAGAATGCGCGCACACAACGGAGTGAACAAGAGAGAAGTGAGAGAGACCGTGCGTACACGTGGAACTGCGCGTGCTAGACAGATAGCATCCTCATTGGTTTACTCAGCAAAATAAGCCAATCAGCTTTCAGAGGGGCGGGCTTGTATTTCTTTTCTCTGGGTCGAAGTTATCAGTTCGATTTAAAAAGAAATAGAATACATGAATAGAATTAGAATTACATGAATTACATGTTTTATATCAGTAAGTATGCTAAAAGATTTGAACTCTACATACAGTACTATGAAAGAAATGCATTTTAGGGACTGGAAAAGCCATTTTGAAAACAGCTAATCTGTCATACTAATAAAATATGTAGTTAGGTTAGTAGTGTCACTGTTTGTAGTTAATTATAAGTAACTAACACAGTTCATCATGTTTCTCAGGCGAGGTTGTAATGTATCTGAGAACCGCTTGAGCACAAAATGGGAAAAAAATTAAGGACAGTTAGAAAAACTGGACTTTAGTTATGACTCTGGACTGGACATTATAATTTTGGGAATGAAATGCAGCCACTGTGTTTTTGTTCAGTTTTATGAAGGGTTTATTTATACTCATAAAAGAAAAATGGGCTTGAAGTTATAAAATCCATATCAGCCATGTAGCTAAATATCCCACCACCTATTTTCCTATAGAGTCTACTCTTTGCTTCGAGTGGCTGGCTCGTAGTTTGTGACTGCTCATCTGTTAGCAATGGCAGGATTTGTGGGTGGATGTCAAACTCCGAGCCTCTGCGACTGAAGAATGGAAACAACTTGAACACATCATACTGACCAGTGTTTCCTTTCTCAGAGATTGTTCAGTTTCTGAGCTGTCACTGATGAAGACGGCGAGTCGTCTGACCTATCGGCCAGCTCTGAACCTCTTCATCATATCGAAGGCCAACATACTGCTTCTGAGAGACAGTAGCGCAGTTTTTCAAGAATATTGCCTTTTTTTCTCTATTTATTTATTTTTTTTATAATCGTTTTTTTTTTTTAATTTGTCTCAGCTTTTCCTAAATGAGACAACTGTTAACATTTAGTAAGAATATTAATACTTAGCTAAAGTATTATTATACACCATTTAGAAAGGATGCATTAAATTGATTAAAAGTGGCCGTAAAAACTATTATCATTTTAAAACACTCTATTTCAAATAAATGTTGTCCTTTTGAACTTTCTATTCATCATTGATAATAAAAATTAAGTATTAAATAAAGCAATATTATATAATAAAATAAAATGTGTTATGTTTATATATATATAAACAACTATTTTTGAACATCGATAATAATAACGAATGTTTCTCAAGCAGCAAATCAGCATATTAAATTAATATTTAATATATATTAAAATACAAAACAGTTCTTACATTTGAAATGGTAATATTTGTATTTTTGTATTTATTGTTAATTAAATATAGCAGTCTCTATAAAAAAAAGTTTTACCGACCACAAACTTTTAGTGTATATATAGTGTACATATTTTATATATAAAAATAAAGAAAGAAAATTGCATCATCCTTCCAGTGTTTTTGTTCTGATTATGCTTTCAAAATAGCAGCAGTAGGTTTCAGCTCAACAGTTTGAATGTAACTTATTCAACTCTCATATAAAAGAAGAGTTGAAGATTTACTGAATGCGAAGAAAGCCAAATCTGTGCTGCCTCAGCTTAAAAGCTGCTTTGTGCTGATGTGGGACCACATTTTGCAATCCAAATCCCAGCCTTACTCAATTTAAGAGAAATTGTAAAAAAAAAAGATCTCACTTGAGGGTAGAAAGACCTTGAGCACCAAGGGCACAGGAAACAATAAATAAAAGGAAAATGTCACATCTGAGCCCCAAATCAATCAAAGCCGTAAATCGTATCAAGTGTTTTATTTTTAGCTGATTTCTTTTTGCCTTTGCTTGGGTCACAGTGATCCACAACCCCAGATTCAATAAAAAGAGCTAAATGATTCAGGAAGAAGAAATAAAGTTAAAGAGAAAAATAAGAAAGAAAAAGAAATGGATGTGTTGATGCTGTCATTTGAATGTGGCAGAATTTTGATTTTTAAAAGATTAATTATAATTTTTCTCTCTATTAATAAATATTCATGTATGAAAATGAAGGTCAATGAGTAATGGTTCATATTAAAGGAACAGTTCACCCAAAAATGAAAATTTGCTGAAAATGTATTCATGATGCAGGCCAGTGGCCAGCCTTTTCGAAAAGTGAACCTTTTTCATTTTTACACCTATTTTGTATTAAATTATGAGGTACAAATAGGCTACGTCATTTCTGTGACTTTTCATGCACTAATTTGTCCTGGACTAGCATGTCTGCTGGTATCTTAATTAGCATAATTTTCGGATGCACAAAAAACACAAGTATTAACTAACATCAGGGAAGGAATTTTATGTTATGAGCGGGATAGAGCAATGTCTGTTATAGCATATTAATAAGATAACATGATTTACAGCTCAGATACAGGTTTTCACAAAGACTAAAAGTCGTGTAAAATGATAAAACCACATTAAACCATTTTTTAAGAAGTCAAATGCATAAATGATGAATTTAAAACATATATATTCTACAGTTTTAATTGTTTAGATGCACATTAGCTTCTTGTCAATCCACAGTTTCACGTTTACAGCTCGGCATAAAATTTTGGGTGAATTTTTGTATTGATCTGAACAAAAACAACAAACAGGCATATTGAAAAAGCACATTCATTCTCTGCCAACAGGAGGTGCTTTTGGAATGCCTGAATTACTGCTGTTTCCTTGATAAACAAAAAGGCGCTGCATTCATAAATGCTACATTATTAGGCATTTTAGGAAAGATTAAATGAAAAATGGCATCAAGTCAGTTTCCTTTGAAAGATACATTCATATAAAAATTAATGCAGTGCAGTGTTTTGATGATCAAATGTGCAGCACCCATATTTATACAATTAAATCATAGCCACTTTAATCCATAATGTGATTCTTGTTGTTCCATCCCAAAATTAAAGACCCCTTGAAATAATAAAGACTTTATTATACCAATCAAGATATAGGAATAGTTCACCCAAAAATGAAAATTCTGTTATCATTTACTCACCCTCAAGTAGTTCCAAATCAGTATTAATGTCTTTGTTCTGCTGAACACAAAGGAAGATATTTGGCTGTTTTGGGTCACCACTGACTAGTAAGAAAAAAAATACTATAGAAGTCAATGGGAACCAAAAAAAGCCTGGTTAGCATCACTCACTCACCAATGGTTCCTCTGCAGTGAATGGGTGCCGTCAGAATGATAGTCTAAACAGCTGATAAAAACATCAAAAGTAATCCACATGACTCCAGTCCATTAATTAATTTCTTGTGAAGAGCTATGTGTTTGTAAGAAATAAATTTAAAAATACATTATCGTGATGTTTTTATCAGCTCTCATTCTGACGGCACCCACTCGCTGCAAAGGATCCACTGGTGAGCAAGTGATGTAACGCTAAAGTTTTCCAAATCTGTTCCAATTTTGGAAACAATTCTACTACATCTTGGATGGCTTGAGGGAGAGTAAATTTTCATTCCTGCGGGAGAGTAAATAAGGTCCAGTGAATTTCCGCTTAAAGTAGATGTTTTGTATCACTGTAATGTGATAATATGTAAATAGCCGATGTGGTTTGAAATGCGTTCTAATGTGATTACAAGCTTGAAGAGATCAAAGAAAATTCAGGAAACATGTTGATGAGAGAAGACGGACTGTGTGGCGTCGTGTCAAATGGGCCACTTTGTCATTTAAATGCTACGCTAAAGAGAACTTCAGTTCCCAGAATTTGAACCGAGATCAGAAGCGTCTTGAGTTCACCAAACGTGTCCAAACAAGCCCTAGAGGAAAGGGCTCCATGTCTCTCTGCGCCAGTCACTGAAATTTTATTGTTTCAATCAAAGATTTCCCTGTGCAGCATGAGCAAAAGCAAATTATGTTCAACTGTTGGTCCGCCGCCAGTTGAACTGTTTTGTTCTTGGCTAATGTCATGCAGTGCCCTGAGACGAGAACTCGGTATGAAGCGTGAGTCTTTGCCCGTTTCCTTATCTTCTGTCCCTCTGCCAATTACTAAATGTCTTTTTATCACTTTGATGTCAGAAAATGCTGGATTTGTGCATGTTCAGAGAAAATATGAGTGGTACTTTAATATACAAGACTTGCCAGCACCATCCTAGGGTGTTCTGAAGGAAGAGTTTAGGGGATTGCATAGGGCATGCAACATCATAAGACATTGATATTTGGTTACCAACCCAGGCTCATTGGAAATACGTGCCTCTTCGCTGGTTTAGAGGATACTTCCAACATGATAGAGCTTTAATCTTTAACGACACTCAGTGGATATTTGAATTCTGAACGGCCATAAAATGTACCTCAAGGAGCATTATAAAAACACTGCAATACGTACCTGTACCACCTAATACAAACGTGCCACGGTCACGTATTAAACGTGTTTTAGCGCCACTCTCTTAACATTTCACTTTGAAACTGTGGCGAAACGTGCAGTAAGGTACATAGTTATGAGGTTGCAGAAATGTATGTAGAGGCACGTATTTACAATGAGCCTGAGTTATTGGTTACAATTCGGTTGCGACATCAGTGACCAAAATTCAATGTCAATTCAACATTTAATGTCAATGTTAATTAGATGTCCAATACTGACTTTAATATTTTGTTGTTTTTAGGTTGTGTAATAAAGTTACCAAAATCCAATGTTAAGCCAACGTTAGGCCAATGCTAAACCAATGTCAATTTGATGTCAAATTCTGACAATCTTCGACAATTTTCATTCTCCACTAAAATGCGATGTCTGGCTATATTAGAGACTATATTAACATCCAGTGCCTCAGCTTTATACATCTGACCATCCTTTAGTAATTATTTTTCACAGTATAAATATTTTTAGCGGCTTCAATATTTTAGATAACACAATCACAGAAATGTGTAACTTTTTTATGTTTTGTTGAATTGGTGGCTGATTTGTTTGAATTCACATGATCTCATACAGATATGATTTCATACTTTTTGTATGTTTTTGCTCACACCCCACTTACAACTAGCTTTAGGGGTGGACCTTCATGCTTACTTTTTTGATTTTAGGAAGCTGGTCCCTTTGGAGGATCCTCGTAGGGGTCAGGCACATGAAATTTTTGACGGCCTTTGGTGTTTGATATAAAGTGGATCCTCAAAACCATCTATTATGGACACAAGTTGAAGTTAATGTTTCAGGATTTGGTACGTAGAGGGGTGAACAGTTCATTCAGCTGCCAGTGGCACAATAGTGTCCATATTAGAAAAACTTTATTTTCTTTTTCCCTTCTCTGTCTCTCGGGACTAGAAAACAGTGCAGACCTCTTTAAGAATCAAAGGTATTGTTGCCCATTTCTTTTCTTTTAATTAAGGTTAAATAAAAAAAATGCCAAGGATGTCTGCTAGACTGCCTGCCCTCAATAATCTCAGAAATTTAATTTGCCTTTCTCAAGCATGTACCACTATATTAATGTGTTTGCTGAGCAAAATTTCAATTGAGTGTAGAGGAGTTAGTCCTCCGCATTCAAAGAGCTTTTCAGCAACGTCATACAGACATCTGTAAATGAAATGAAGCCAAGACACATCACTTCCTGTTACTCATGAGGGCCTCATGAATGATAAAATAGTGTATTCATTCAGGGCACCTGCTGATGTTTAAAGTATATATTTTTTAAACTTTGATGTGTAGGAATATATTGCATCAGAAAGGTTTCATATTTTAGTTACACATAAATGGCTTCAGGTTGTGATTTATAAATATGGATCATTGAGAGCACTTCTACTTGTTTTGAAAAGAATTCACCCAAAAAAGTATTCACCCTCATGTCATTCCAAACCTGATTTTTTGCTTTACTTCTGTGGAACACAAAAGATAAATAACAAACGAGATATTTTGAGTTTCAGTTGCCATTTACAGTTTTAGTTCCCATTGACTTCATTGTATGGATGAGAAATACTAACGGGAGCTGGAACTTGCTTCAAAATATCTTCTTTAAAATTTGTCATAGTTGGTGCTCAGGTCAACATGATGTGTCCTAAACTTAGTTTGCATTAACATAACTTCAGCAATACTGTATATATCTAAAAATGGAAATTTGAACATTGTTTATTTCTCCAGCATCCCAGAATGCTTTGTGAAACCTAAAAGGAAAAGGCACCTGCTGTT
Source organism: Enteromius argenteus (assembly GCA_032357425.1). Taxonomy (NCBI): domain Eukaryota; kingdom Metazoa; phylum Chordata; class Actinopteri; order Cypriniformes; family Cyprinidae; genus Enteromius; species Enteromius argenteus. The sequence goes on from JAUCMR010000062.1 coordinate 4,966,299, forward strand.
TGGTTTTGGCTCGCTGCTGGAGTTCGGCTGCTCTGGAGAGTTCGTGTTTCTGCTCTTTTGTTCAGGTACTGTTCTCATAATTCTGGAGAAACATAACAGTGTTGGCTTGACAGGACTACACATCACTTACATTTCGTTTAGTACTTTTAAATGTCATTTTAATTTTACTCAGGATTATTTTACTTTTAAAACTCTTTTAAACACTTCAGTGAAGAAGTTATGAAATGTACACATAAAAACATGTTCAAAATATGGATTATGGACTAATATTTAGTCAAGAAATTACTTTTAAAATGCCTTAATGATGAATTTGTTTCTTACAAACATGCAGCTTTTCTCTTCACAAGATGTTAATTGATGGACTGGAGTGTTGAGGATTATTTTGATGTTTTTATCAGCTGTGTGGACTCTCATTCTGACGGCACCCATTAACTGCAGAGGATCAATTGGAGATCAAGTGACGTAATGCCAAATTTCTCCAAATCTACTCCGATCTACACTCATCTACATCTTTAAAAGGCATGAAGGTAAGAACATTTTTTTAAGCACTTTTTAAAATTATTTTTAGATAAATGATTCTTTTAAGGTTTTATAGTCTTCTTATTCTTCTTTTTTTTGTAAAAGTGCTTTGCTTTTCAAGGCCTATTTTTTTCCAGTGTTTATGTCTATGAAGTGTATTGGTCTGCTGAGTTTATACACGTATAAAATGAATAGATACTAGTGGGGCTTTCTCTGCTCTGTGCCAGGGCTTTATGCCAATGATCTAAAATCCAGCATACATAAGCATATCTAAAGGAAACCCCTCTTTTGAAGAGCGACTGAAAAGAGCTGCGATTCAGGGATGAAAACATCTTCAGAAAGTATGACTCGCTCTTTTGCTAATGAATGTACTGCTGATATGCTTTAAAAAAGTGAGTGGTAAGAGCTATTTATGCTAAACAGTATAAATATTAATAGTCAACACAGCATGAAAAATGAAGTTATTTTTGCTTACATCTTTACGTTCACGTTTTTACATATTAAAGCATCTCGGTTGCACAAAGCAGCTTTCTTATTCTGTTTGTCATAATGGCGACTCTTTGGTTGCGCTGCGCTAACCGTGACCTCACGCTGCTCAAGGCTAAGCATGAACCTGCGTGGCATATTTACCTCCATAATGAGCATTTCATGGCCTTCCCTCTTGTAATATAATATTCTTGTCTGGTGAATTTATAATGGAGTTTGCATTCTCTGGTTCTTATTAAACTCTGTCGCCAGGATGGGCTAGTACAAACGACCCTTCTATTAGCCTTCCTGCACCCGGCGCGGTCATTAGAGGAACATTAGAAAATTAGAGGAGAATTGCATTATGGGTGCAGCAGATGGAGTGGCTGCAGTACCGGACAAACGTGATTGGCCCTTCCAGCTGCAAAAACAGTTGGGTCACTCTGTGAAATCTGCCGTTTGGCAAAATTATTTTTAAAAGTAAATATTTACATGCTTGTAAATATTCAGTCAGATCTCATATGTGTTTTAAATACTGAATGAGATAAATGTGTGTGTATGCGTGTATAAACTATTGAATATTTGAACATTCACTTGTTTTGTTTATTGCAAATAGATAGATATAGAATGACTAAATATTGACTAAAATGTAAAAATTCGACATTAAAAAAAATCATAAATAATATAAAATATATTTATAATAATCTAAAAATCCTCTACAAACAAAAACAATAATAATTGACTTTTTTTTGTACACGTACATTATTCAATAATTAAAATATATAAGATTTGTTTTAATTGATTTATTTATAATCATATTATTTACTTGTTTTATTCATTACCACAATATTGTAAATAAGAGATAGATAGATAGATAGATAGATAGATAAGGTGTACACACACACACACACACACACACACATTACTTGATTTATTCACACACACACACACACACATTAATAATTACATAAGTATATATATGTCACAGTCTGTGTCTGATTATGTTCTGTTTTTGTTTCGTTTTTAGTTCTTTCAGTCACGTGTCCTGCCCTTTTA
>JAUCMR010000062.1:4984445-4995433 GCA_032357425.1 Enteromius argenteus
TTTGGTAACTATTATATTTTATCTTATTTGTTGGCCAAGAATATGACATTGTAGAAAAACTACCCAGACTTCATTGGAAAATATAATTGAATACAAAAGATGTATAAAAAAAGTTGGTATTTCTAAACTTCGCGAAGGCAGCACATCAAATATATTCATAGGTGGCAACTCTTTTTAATATGCATGTACTGTATGTACAGAGAACTCTCGTCGTCTGTTGTTTAAAAGAAAGACGCGGCCCAGGCTTCGTTCTGCAGCTAATCACAGAAGTGAATTATTGCGAGGGGTAATAAAGCTCCAAATGCATCGCCTTTGTTCCTCTTATCAGCTCAGTTAAGCAATTTACCTACACATTCTCTCTCTATAATCACCACCCGGCTGCAATTATGTAGTTCTAGAAGTTTCTGAAGAGGATTGTAAAGCGAGTAGATGTCATCAGATACAGCCTGAGAAAGGAAGACTCGAGTGTGCATGCTTAAACATTTAAGATGAAGTATGTTAAGCAGGATATTAATAGGCTTGCATGCAATTAATTTAACTACATCCTTTCAAGCCCAAAGCCTTGTATTATTTGTATTATCATAGTATCTCATAAGATATTGTTCAGATTCTCATTTATTGATTTTGAACTCATTATTAAGTCATTTAAGGAAAATTGATTTATTATGCTTTAAGAAGGTTTTTATTGGAAATAAAGACAAAATGCATGATTTTTATTTATTTTTTAAGTTTATTTTTAAGATTTCTTAAAAATCCCTACACCCCCCACCCAACCCTTATTTTTATTATCAGTTATGCATATTAGGGATTTTTATGTTATATGTAATGTTAAAATAAAAGATGTTATTTGGTAATGTTAATTATTAAAATAATAATAAGTTAAAAGCCTTTTAACATTTTGAGAATTATTATTTTTTTTTTTTTTACTGGAAATCAAGACAAAATGCAGATGAAGCTAATTTTGTTTGTTTATTTATTTATGCAGTATAGTTGGTTGATAAGATTTTAATTTATTAAAATTATGAGTATTATCTTATTTTTATTATCAGTTATGGATATTATTATGCTTTTTTACATCTAGAATAGAATAGCACAGAATAGAATAATAGAATAGAGTATATCATGATTAATCACATCCAAAATAAAAGTTTTTGTTATATATGTAAATATGTGTGTGTACTGTGTATATTTATTATGTATATATAAAGACACATGCATATATTTTGAAAATATTTACATGTATTCAGATGTATATATTTATATTCCCATAAATTCTATCATATATAAATATATTTAACATATAAACGTAACCTATTTTTTCTTAAATATATACATGCATTTATGTATGCGTAATAAATACAGCACACACACATATGTAAACAAAAACCTTTATTTTGGATGTGATTTATTACGATTAATCGTTTGACAGCACTAAATCCTTTCAAGTCAAAAGCCCTGTAATATAATATTAATTTCTTGATTATATAAAACTATAATGCAAATAATTTATCATGTTTTAAGGATTATTTTTGGAAATCAAAACAAAAATGTGTATTAAGATTTGTTGCATCATTTGATCGAATTTTAATGTATTAAGTTTTATCTTATTTTAATATCAGTCTTGCAGATTATGGTGTTTTTTAATGTTTTATTTAACAATATATTGTACAAAATATATAGTAACACTTTACAATAAGATTCCTAAACTAACAACGAAACATACTTTTAAATGGGTCATATGATGTTGCTAAAAAGAACACTATTTTGTGTATTTGGTGTAGTGCAATGTGTTTATGTGGTTTAAGGTGCAAAAAACATTATTTTCCAAATACTGTACATTTTTGTTTCCCCTCTAAGCCCTGCCTTCTGAAAGGGGTCGATTTGTGCAAAGCTCATTGCTCTAAAAAAAAAGCAAGGTGTGCTCTGATTGGCCAGCTGCACTATGATTGGCAGAATACCACAAGCATGTGGAGGAAATGTTACGCCCTTACCATACAGTGACACAAAACAATAATACACATTACAAATAAGGCATTTGTTGATTCCAGTGGGGACATATTTACTGATTATCATGGCTTAGTACTGTCTTTTTATATGTTACGTTGCATCACGCCTCGTAAACACAACACCATGTCTGCATTTGTGATGGGAGTAACGACAAACAACAAGCACTCCCCTTCACTGCTCAAAACTCATGTTTGTTTAGTAAGTTGCAGGTTCTTTTAATAAGAAAACGTTACTTACTTAAAGGTTGTGAGTCAGAAGCGCCAGAATGTCCTTGCAGAGGTAGAATTGCCTCATAGCAGTAGCATAGGCTACTCTCCAGGTTTTAGTCCATCCTCTGAAAATGCGCTGAATTTAACTTATTTAACTGTTCTGGAACAGTGTTGTGAATACAACTTGACCACTGATTTCGGTGGCGTTATGAAAACATGCCCTCCACTCTGTGATGTAAATATATATCCTAACTTTTATAAAGGATATCTCTTTGGTTTTGAGACTTTAGTCTTTTACTAACAATGAACATTTGTATTTTTATGTCAACAAAGATCAAGACATACTACAGCAATGTATTGTTCATTGTTAGATAATGTTTACTGATGCGTTAAATATAGTTAACAAACGGAACCTTATTGTAAAGCGTTACCAAACATATTTGCATTTTAGTGATTTTCAGTATATTTTAAAAGCGTCCTTTACATCTTTTCAGGTCGAAAACCTTGAAATATCTAGTAACTCATGGTAATTTTGTTCAGATGTTCATTTATTGATAATATATTGTGCTGAATTAAATAATTGATCATGTCTGAAGGATGTTTTTACTGGTAATCAAGACAAAAATGCAGAATACGTAAATTATTTTTTATAATACAGTCAGTTGGCGAAAAGGTAAAACTTTTCCATCTACATCTGATGCAATACAGTTTCAGAATCCAGAAGTAATTCCTCAGTCTTCATGCTTTAATGCAGTAAAAAAATCTCCCCCGTAACTCTTCCACCCACAGAGTTGCAGCCCGAGCTTCAGTGCTAACAAACTTTATCACTGCTTTCATATACAGCTCTTTGGCTGCCAGCCGGCCCGTATCAGCACAGATTTGTGTATCCGTTGCTTCCTGCTGGACTGAGCGGGGCTTCAGTGGCCACCGGGAGGCCTGAGAGAAACAGAGGAGATTTTTATCCACAAACACAGGTCACGATGGCTTCTTGTGGCCTAATGCATCAGGAAATAATCTGCTTGTGTGCGTTTCAAAATTAGTCTACAGTCGTACTAATTATAATGAAAAGTGGGCGACTTCATGTTCTCCCTCGTTGTTCTTTTCATGTTCCTTTTGTTACTTTATCTGCTCGGTTTATGTGGGTTTGTTGTGGTTAATGGCTTCAGGAAAAATACAAATGTGATGCAGAGGAGGGTGAAAAATAGGAGGACAAGTTTAAAAAGGCCTAACTCAAGGGTTTACCTTATATTACTGCATTATTACTGAGGCGTTGGTACACGTCTTGAAATTTCTACATTTTCAGTGAAAAAAATACTAAAAGGCTGAGTATATAACAGTCAACTGGTTAACAAGTTAACTTATTGTTGATGATTGTATATACGGTTCAACAAGAGGATACAGTAATTATTACTGAAGAATACTGTAAAATGATGTTTAGTAATGTACTGTATTAATATGATTGGAATTTCCATATTGATTTATTTGCATTTTTGAACATTGCAATTAATTTTTTTTTTTTTTTTAGGGTTAACGGAAACATCCCTAAAAATGATTGGATGATTTATTTACTTAGTTTTTAATTTGAGGTGAAAATCAGTTATATATTTATTTATTATTATAAAAAAATACATTCCCAGAATTTCCTGCATGACATGAAAAATGTATGCTTTGTCTCATTTGTAATTTTAGTTATGCATGTTTTAACTGTATTATTATTATTATTATTATTAATATACTATATATATATATATATATATGTGTGTGTGTGTGTGTGTGTGTGTGTGCATACATATAATTTTATTATTATTATTTCAGTGGTTTTCAGTACATTTTAAAACCAAAAAGATTTTAGTAAAGTACAATTTACAGAAAGATTACACAGAATTATACAGAGTACCCATAAATTGATTTGGATTTTTTTTTTATAGACTGTATATATATATATATATATATATATATAATGTTTTTCTTTTTTCTACAGGATTAAATAAACATGATTTATTCCTCCAATTTGATTCAACGGTTCAATGATCCAAGTGTCATTTTCCTGCTGACATTTGTATAGTCAAATTAACATGTTAATCAGTTGCCATTTCATTATTGACAGAATGAAATCATTGCTTATTGATAATTCTTCTCTAGAATAGCAACAAATCATTAACCGCTGTTTACTGGAGGCTTTCCTCCAGTAGACATCTCAGGTTAATCCCTTTCTTATCTGGAGTCGAAACTGGTCACTTTCACCTTGATTTTTTATGCAGATTTGGAAAATGTAAAATAAACGTAAATGCAGAAGTCAGACTTTATGATTTGGTTTGATCATATGATTACTTCCTCCACAGAATGTCCATAAATGGCACCAGCGGAGGGAAATGAGCTCCACGTGTGGGAAAGAGCTGGAGCTGAAAATTGGATCATCCTTTAGAAGATTTCAGGAAGAGGAGGAAGATTTGAAGTTGGGTGAGAAGACATAGTTCATAATTCTTGCAGCACAAATGCTCATCTCAATCAGTGATGACCTGCTCTCCATAAATCAAGAGGTAACATAAAAACAAGGTGGAGGAGAAGAAACGGAAATGCGCTTTCCTTTCCCGTCTCACCCTCCCGTTGTTTTGGAAGAGAAAAAAACGGAAGTCGACAGATCATTCACAACATCAGAGGCAAAGATTAATGGTTTATCCTTGAGAGCAGCAATCAACAAACACATGACGACATGCCTCACTAGCTGCAGTCGCCAAATGTGCCTCATGATTTACTAGGCACAATAAAAAGGGAAATTGGCTCTGTATATTTCCCTCTAATTTCATTTCCAGAAGGGGTTTCTTCCATTCATCTCGAAGGAGATAATTAAACAAACCTCATAAAATGTATATCTAAAATACATATTTGGATTAATATGTGGATTTTACATTTTTGTAGTAACATATGCACATATTTAATATACTGTATATTGTTTGAGTTGCTAAGGGTGGTTGCTAAGGCTGTCGACCAATCAGAATCAAGGACTTGAACTCAGGGGCGCCCGCAGGAGTTGGGCTGAGGGTATTAACTCTTCACAGCATCTTTTATACAAGCTCCAGATATGGGTGTCATGTCATAAAATATTTGAATACCTCTGAATTTACATTTAATATGATAACAGTTCATCGTCACTAATTCTTTCTTTTTTATTATTTCCACGAATGAGAATAAGTTATGTATTGAAAGTGAGCAAAGAACATTACATTATCACCTACTATATTCTATCACATGAGTTTAAGCACTCTTAAAAACTGTGCCAGGTCTCAGACAGCATACAAACACTGAATTGAGTTTTCTAGTTTTCCTGCGCTTGAACGAACAAATACACCTCGCCAGTTTAAATAAGCAAGAACAACAATGAATTCAGCACTCGTGCCTTGTTCTGTGCAGAGAGCCACGTCTCACAGCGTATATCACTGTATATCTTTATATTGGATGCATTGTCTCTTAAAGTGACCGTGCATAAATGGATATGAACCATTGCTAAATCAATCTGTTTTCTTAAAGTATTAGTTCACCCAAAAATTAAAATTACCCCATGTTTTACTTACCTTCAAAGCATCCTATGTGACTTTCTTTTCTTTTTTCTTTTCATATGATGCTATTTTTAAGTTCCCTATTTGGTGCATTTGGTAACATAATATGTTGACATGCTTTAATGTTCAAAAAACATTATTTTTTAAATACTGTACATTATTGTAGCTCCACTATGCCCCATCTCTTTCAAACGCGTTGTTTTCTACAAAGACCAGTACAGTCTGTTCTGATTAGCCAGCTGTGATTGGCTGAACACCACAAGCACGTGGCGGAAATGTAACACTCCTTTCCATTAACGCAAGTTCAGCTTTCAAAGTAAAAGACAGTTAAAAATGTCCTTAGTTTTACCATCAGTTCAAGCACAAAAGAGTATTTGCAGTACACAAGCTGTGATTAACTCCACTGTAGTGTAACCGTCTCTCTCTCACACGTGCGCACACACACACACACACACAGAGGATGCGCTGCACTATGAAAGCCATGGCCATGGCTTTCAATGGCTCTCACACATGCGTGCAAACTCCACATTTGAACAGTCAATAGCACATACTTAAACTAATAACAACACATACTTACAGTCACTCATTGTCAGAGCAAAGTTGAAATTGACAGGTTTTTTTTGTTTTATTGTTTTTTTATTTTAAAGAAATAGGCTTCGCACATCCTTTTGTACTCTCCTAGGTTCATGAAATTTATGAATCATTTCATTTTGTAATACATTTTCCTTTTTACATAACGTAAATAGTACATATGTTCATGTTACACACATTCACATTCACATATGAAAATGTATTACAAAAATAAATAGTAAAAGATTAATAAAAGTTCATAAAAATACTTCTTTACATAACATGTAAATGTGTGTAACATGAACATATGTAAAAGATATAGTAGCCAGTCATCACAAAATAAACCTGAAAGGTGGACAAAACCCATATTGCACATAGTGACAAATTTTCTGCTTCATTTTTGTTCCTGAAGAGCTGTAATATAGCATACCAATATACATTTTAGAAATTTGATTTGCATCTTTCTGACTGATGCCTTTTCTCTTTTTCCTTTTCTGCATTCCCTCGAAACCCTCTGAGATAGAGTTTCCGAGACAATCATTTTGTTTTAAAGACATAATATGTGTGCAAAGGGATGGTAAAAATGCAAACATTCCTCACACAGTTGAGAATCTCAGCTCGCACTGTCACTATGGCAACTGAAAGCTGTTGGAAGTCTATGATATAAAGGCTGGTGGAATGAAACTTCACTTTACAGATGTTTGCAGTGCAGAGATACATCTTTGTAAAGTTTCACCTGCAATGCTGCTGAAAAAAGTCTAAGTGCAGTTACATGCACCAGCCTAAAATAGTGATTTATAGCAGGGCTCTTAATTAAAGTGCTCTTGGCTCTAGGTATCTGTCGATTGTGCGCTTAAAATGATATGACAGGGGAAGTAAATAAATAAGCAAGTAAACTCTGAAATGAATGAAGCTCATATCTGCAGCTGAAAACCGCAGGCAGTATTAAAGCTCATTGTGGCCGCCGCTTCCTCGGGGATTACAGCATCTTATTTAAATATTTTTCCAGATAGAAAAGAGTCATCAATCCTGCATGACAAACTTACAGTGTAGTCAGCTTCCTCAAGGCACGGTAGCTAACAAAATACAGCTGCTTCCTGTCCTGTCCTGTCCACAGCGTCTCTGTATCCCACGTCAACTAGAGGGTGAGCTGGATGGGCGTTTTGCTTTGTTGTTTGGCTTCAGGAATATTTATGTACTATTAAAACAGTGTAGATAACAGGTAGGCTATTCATGTATTTGGAAATGGGAATTAAAATTAGAGCTGGGACTGTGATTTTCCCGCAATGCACTCCTGACACACGGCCAGTGGAGGGTAGACATTGTAGTCTTTCATTCAAATGTTTTGCAATTATTCTATATCAAACAATGATTTCATTTTTATAATTTAATTCATTATTTATAATTAACTAATTAATCATAAGTATTTCATATATTTTTTAAGTATTTTCGTTATTTCACTCTATAACTCTATAACGTTATATAAATAAAAAACAACTTTGACAGAGAGTGTGTTTGTGTGTATGTTGTTTTTTATGTAGCATTTTTGGTGTTTGAGTTATCTATAGTAATATTTTAGTTGTAATTTTTAATATATAAGATATAATAACATTTGCAATAAAATAATTATATATATATATATATATATAACAAATAATAATAATAATAATAAATAATAATAATAAATAATAATTTAATGAATTAAAAATAATAAATACATGTTAATAATACATGTCTGAATGTATGCATATGTCTTTTTTGAAGTTTTTATTATGTGTTTTTAGATTTAAAAGTATTTTATAGTAATATTTTTGTTTAAATGTTTTAAATATATGAGATATATATTTACAATATCTTAAAATAATAATAATAATAATAATATAGCATATAACACATATACATATATATATATATATATATATATATATTAGTGTATTTTGAGTATGTAATATATATATATATATAAAGATATATGAAAAATATATCGCTATTAAATAAATTATATTTTTATTATTTTACTACTTAAATACTTATGTATTAGGAAAAATACTAAATACAATAGTTTTACTGTATAATTAAATATTATTTTATTAGATTAATAGTTTAAATATGAAATATTTAAATAGTAATAGAAAATAATCACATTTTATTTAAAAAGTAGATCCATAAAGACAATCAAAAACACTAAACAGCTTCTGATGTGGCCATATTAAGGAACAGGCTCTTTAACTTCCACCTAGCAACACCCTAGTAACAACCAGCGATGAGTTTTAATAAAAAATGCTAATAATTTGTGTAAAATACAGTACATAAAAAGATTAATTATTCCACAGCAAGATCTGGCAGACATTCCTTCAGTCGTGTGTTATCTAAGCACGTGAGCCTGCGGCACAAATGCAAAGGCGGCAAGCGGCAGCAGTAATATGATAATGATGTCTCTGGGCGAGTATAGATGATGAGTCACACACATACAGACATGACGCGGGTTTGGCTGCAGGTGTTCTGTCTCAACACATCACCTCACGCAGCTGGCCTGTCATAATGTGCGCAGACAGGTGTGTACGACACAATCTATTCGTGTAATCGCTACAATTACAGGGCGAACAAGGCTTGTGTGACGCCACATAATGGTCGAGGGTTTGAGCAAGAGCGAGAAGAATTAGAAAGCATGATCGTTGCTGACAGGTCGGTCTGTTCGTTGCATTTAAGACCTTTTCATGGCTATTTGTGGCTGTTGGTTTCAGTATGTTTACATTATACAACATCGTCATGGTGGGTGTGGATGAAGTTTGATTTCTGCGGTACAATAATCCCCGTCAGATCTGTCTCGCGTTTGTTCTGTTCCTTTAAATCCTCCTGTCAATGCATCGTATTGCCTTTTGGAGAAATCCAGCTGCATGTGCAAAACATTTGAATGAAGGACCACAATGGCTTTACAGCCTCCAGTCGCAGAATGTCATTGGCCCTGTGTCAGCACTGCATTGTGGGAAAAGCACAGTCGCAGCTCTATTTCTAATTCCCATTTCTAAATGCATGAATAGACTATCTGTGTGCGTATATTCACACTTACAGTGCCAGGCTGATATTGCTTACAAATTGTAGTAAGTAAAGGTAATGTAATCAGACAGTAGTTTGCTTTTAGATTACTTTTGACCTTAATTTTAGCAATAACGTTGATTTAAATAGAATAATCTTGTACCATATTGATATACAAATACAAAGAGAAAGGCAACCCAGGCTCGTGCCTCTACAAACAATTTATGTACCTTACTGCACGTTTCGCCACAGTTTCAAAGTGACGCTAAAGCACGCATTTTAATACGTATGCGTGGCACGTTTGTATTTGGTTGGTACATATCGCAGTGTTTTATAATGCTGCTCGAGGTACGTTTTGTGGCCATTCAGAATTCGAATATCCAGTGAGTGTCGCTAAAACCCAAACCCAAACCTAAACCTACCCGATAGTGTTAACAAATGCAAAAGTAATTAAAAAATGCATTCGCTGATGCAGCCATGCTATTTTAACTTCCTTACGTTGATTTGAGCTGTTTTGTTGACCTGTTTTTCACGAAAAGCAGCATAAACATCAGAACGTGGGGTTCACATGGATGGTCACATCACGTGCAGAGCTTGTGCAAACAGAGAAAAACATAATAAAGCTATCTATAAAAGAAATAAATAGACCCATATGCAAAACATTTTTTTCTAAATAAATAATAAATGTACAAAACTGCAACTAGTAGCAACCTATATGCAGAAATGAACTGAATTATTTCAGTTCATTTCTATGATGCACTCTTTAGAAAGCCGCATCCAATTGTTTATTTACTAAAGCACAACTGTTTGTATTGTGATTGTACACAAATAAAAAAAACGCGTCTTTTTTCCCCATATATATCATTTTAGATACAATAATATGAGTATGATTTACGTGCTTTGAACTACAGAGAAATGGATAGATAGATTGCATGTTGATGCAAGTAACCACTGCCAGTGTATGACAAGCATACATCCAGACAAGACTCTGAATGCTACTTTAATGTTAGACTCAATATGATCATATCTCAGTCGTTTTCATATTTGAGGGAAGATAAGGTGGAGCTGCTTCAGAACAGAGAGAGTGAGACAGGGACAAGCAGTATTCCCTTAATTTGTTCATGGTTGTTTATGCATTTTCAGGTACAGTAGTTAGTTTGAAATAAAAAAAAAATAACAGTGGAAATTAAGTCCAACATTATTTACATTTTTACTTTATAAAATTATTCTCTGAAATCTTGGTGATCGTATTAGTAGCCTATTACTTTTTCCTTTTCTTTTTTGGCAGAATTCATCATTATAATTAAATTAATTATTTCCTGGATTTTCCATCACCATGTTTAGTCCCTAAACATAAAAAATATATCCCATGTAAATGCAGGAAATGAGATTCAAATGGTATAAATTTTCCCAAATTCTTCTCAAACCAAAGTTACACCCTTGTTTACAGCAAACCTGTTTTTGTTATTTCTTTATTATAATTTTTTTACAATTTTATTTATCTGCCTCTAGTGTTCATTTCAACTAGAAACTAAAATACATCATTTTTAAATATCAATGATAAAAGTTTTAATTCAAATAAAAAAAAATCTCTAGTAGTTGATGTAAT
>JAUCMR010000062.1:5066794-5078249 GCA_032357425.1 Enteromius argenteus
CATGTTCATACTTTTCAGTTGGCCAAGATTTCTAAAAATCCTTTCTTTGTATTGGTCTTAAGTAATATTAAAATTTTCTGAGATACTGAATTTGGGGTTTCATTAGTAGTCAGTTATAATCATCAAAATTAAAAGAAAGAAACACTTGAAATATATCAGTCTGTGTGGAATGAATGTATACATTATACAATGGAATTAATAAAATCCACTTTTTGAAGATATTCTATTATATGACCAGCACCTGTATAAGATCATAAAAATGAAATTGAAATTATCCAGAACAACTCCTTTGACTTATCATTGCAGGAAAAGAAATGAAATAATTTTGTAAGAGTTTCACACCCTGTTTTGTTCCCTCTTCACTGAAAGTAGCAAATGAAATTAAGTGCGCACACGGAGTGCAGAAATGATACAGTGAATTCATCTGTTTGGAATTAGTAGCGGTGCTAATCAAGGAGCGATCTGGGAGCCGTACATTCGCCCCTTGTGCGACTGGACGATATCGGCCTCATTTTTAATTAGTTCTATTGGCTCAGCGAGAGAGGATTTTCTAGATCATTTATTTTTTCGGCCTAAAACATCCAATTATTCACTCTATGGGGCCCTATGATGACTGCCATAATTCCAGACCCTTTTTATCGAGCAGGACACGAGGCCTTTCTTAATTAAGTAAGATGCCTATTTCCATTTACTTCAACCTCCCAGAACATTGGCTGTGAAGTCATGTTCCTGGGACTCTCGTGCTGAATAAATCGAGGATAATAAAGTGCGGACCTGAGAATGGTGTGCGTGTGTGTGTGCATGTGTGTGGCTGAGATCTATATCTCACCGTCGACGGCCGTCTTGTTGGGTAATAATGCATTATGCAAATACAACCCTCCACAAATCCTATTAAAGAAGATAACATACCATTAAAAATGCAATGTAACGTAATGCTTTTTTTTGAGTTTCTAAATGTATTAAAAACGACACCAGTCGGAGAACATACCGCGACAAGGCCTGAATAATAACAGCGCACATGTTCTTTACATATTCAGCGCGTGTAACTCACTTGAAAGGAAACAAACTAGTATATTAGCATCTCGCGCACTCTTAAATTTCACGCTTGAATGACAGCTCATTTAGTTTGTTGTCTTGTGTCTATTTGCACAGATTATTATAAAAAAATACTTGGGAATACAAGACAGAAATCGCTAACATCAATCTGATAAAAACTTACTGTTCCGGTCCATGCCTAAATTGCTTTTAAGAACTATTTCGAAGTTCTCCTTCATGGTTCTGCCGGATTTATCAAGGGCTTTTGAGTCATTAGGGACCACATCGTGCAAAGAAATAGCGGAAAAATTGCAATTCACAGAGACTCTATCATCATCCGAGCTATCATTTTAGATTAGTGAGAGGCTAATGTATAATAAAAGCCATCCATAATGCAATCTAACAAAGACTCAATCCAAGACATGACTTGGATGGCTTTGCCGTTTCAAAGTTCATGGAGACTTGCCATTCTTCTTGACATCATTGATCCGATCGTGGTGTCCCGTTAAATAAACATAGAGAGGCCAGGTGGCAAAAATAATCCTATCTTTTATAGAGGATTATAGGACTGATTATCTGGCAATAAATCAAAGTCGCTGGATATTAAGTTGGCATGGCCACCTGAGGCTCCCTCCTCACTCGCTGTTAACAATTACCATGACAAAGAGATGCTCGCTTTCTTTCTCTTTCTCCCTCGTCTCACTCTTTTACCTTTGCTAAAAAGTTGTTAGCTGAATGACTTTGGGTATTTGTCTCCCAACTCTTTTGGTGTGTAAATGGATGTTCCGACAGGCTCCCAAGGGCCCGAAAAAAGACACATTACAATCACCGGGGATCAGAAAGCGACGTGAATGAATAATTATGAGGAATGGCATCGCTCACTGTACACACATTCCGTCTCCTGCTCTTGAGCGAACAGATTAATGGCTGTCGGTAAGAGTAAGAAACACCTGCTAACTATTCATCAAACCAGACACATTCTGGCAAGCGACCTGTTTAGGAAGTTTAAGTATTAGAACGTGCTTCTGAAAGCTGATGCAGTACGTGGACAGGTTCTTATAAAGTCCACCTTTAAGGGTGTTTCTTGCTGTTCTATGTGATTATATGATTGAGATGATTGTAACCATAATTGTAATCATCATTAGTGCAATTAATTATTTTATAATTATTCCTGGCTGAGTGTTACAGAAGTCTGATAGAACTTCTTTGGCAGAAGTTTATAGCTTGGCAGATGTCATATATCATAAGTATCATAAATACTTATATCATGAATATCATAAGTGCTCTCTTCAAAATATAATAAGAATCAAATCCTAAATCTGGAAAGAGAAAATGAGAGAATTAATTAAAGAAATGAGAGCATTAAATCAACCATTTACTCACCCTCACCCTAATGTCGTTCCAAACTTTGATGCTTTTTATTTTTTCTCTGTGAATCAGAAACGGGTCAATTCTTGAAGGCAACAAATATTTACGGATATAATTTAATTATAAATAATATAATTGTATTTAATCCACATTTTCTAAGACAAATTAATATAAAATTATTTAAATGTCATTTAAAACATACATAAATTATATATGTTTAAATAAATCAATAAATAACTCACTTCAAATTATTCTATTTCTGAATATACCAAAAAAAAAACGATATATTTAAGAAAAATAATTTGTTTATATTTTCAATATATTCATTTATAACTTAAATTATTAATTCAAATTATTCTATTTCTGAAGATACCAAAATATTTCACACAATATAATTAATAATAGTATATATCAAATGATTAATTACAATTATATCCAAAATAAAATTATATAAATACACATGCATGCATATATTTATGCAAAATAATTTATGTTTATATTTTAAATATATTCATATATAATATACATTAAATTATTGGAAATATATACATGTAAATATAAATATTTTCAAAATACATACAGTATGTGTGTTTTTACATAATAAATATACACTACACATAGATAACGTAAACAAAAACTTTAATTTTGTGAACTTTAATGCGATTGATCGTGATTAATCATTTGACAGCGCAGATACATACTTAATATAATACTTATAACTAATATATAACTTATAGGTTATATAAATAAAATATGGGTGTCACTTAAGGACACTGATAAGAACTTCATGAAGTACGAACTCAACAGAAGAAAAATGGGTCAAAAGTGCATATTTTCTATTTTTATTATGCACTTTTATCTACACAGCCACTAACAGATTCGTCTGACTCACAACTGGCTCACCTTTGGGTCAAGGCATGTCCAGATGAGGCCTGTCATGCCCAGTGTCTGGCTCTTCAATCTCCCAGCAGCCCCTGTGAAGTCACAGGTCCATGTTTGTTGTCATCTTTGCATTTTATCTTTTCATTCCACTTTTGTTTCTAATTTTAACCGAAATGGAACATCAGTACACCGAGGTCAGTCGGGTCTGCCGATGCCCACGTGTTTATATTTTTGCAGCAATGTCTCAAAGAAATAAAAAATGATAAGCGCTCACCTCTCATATCCCGAGACGATTTATTATTCGAAGAGAAAAGCTCCTTGTGAGCTTATCTTCATTGTTTGGCGGCACAGAGCACACTGTAGCCTGAAAAAGAGGCATATTCAGAAAGCACGGGATAAAAAAGTCAAACGGGGAGGTGGGGGCGACACAAACGCTCGGGTCTTTCACCTCAGCAGGAGGGCCCTATGGACATTGAGCACACAATCTGGTCAGAGGGTGGCATCGATCACAGTGACAGTCTCTGCCACTTGTAACGTCGGAAATAACAACTCTTTCAAAACATTGCAGTGGGGGGTCACGGCCCTGTGTCGGACGTGGGAAAGTCATCTTTGACAAGCTGCATTCAAGCTTTGAACACAAAACCTTCAAAGGGCAATTTGCTTTGATTCTTCCATCTGTTTTTTTTGTTTAAACTTTTTAAAAATTTTATAGACGATCCATTCCTTTCGCAGCGCTCTTTATTTCGTGTCAGGCGATGGGAGAAGACAAATGGAAAGAGGCTTTATGCTGTAGAGGAGGCATAGATTTTCTTATATGGAGAAATATGAGCTGACCCTCACTGACTGCAAGCATAAAATCTTTTGAAAGTCAATCTTTGTGTGAAAAGTGACAGCATCCGTACCTTTTTTAGAAACCTGACTCATTTAACGTGATTGTCCCGGTGAATCGTCTGAATCTAGAAATAGAGTACATTTATGAATGTTTCATTTGAAGCTTCTCCAACTTTTTGGACCAAGTGCCACTTATGATCAAATTTAAAGTGAAATTATCATGTCTGCGCCTTCAAAGACAACGAATCAGTACAAAACCTTTTGAAAGAAGTCTCTCATGCATGATCCTTCAGAAATCATTCTATTATCCTAACTAGCTGTTCAAGAAACATTTCTTATCATTGTCAGTCTTGAAAAAAGTTGTATTTGTCATATTTATTTGTCAAAACCATGACTTTTTTTTTTTTCAATATGGCATTTATTTGAAAAAGAAATAATATTATCAATTTCTTTATTGTCACTTTTGACCAATCGCAGCTAAATAAAATCATTCCTTTAGGATTTGCTTACCCTATAATTCCATTTTTTATGCCCAAATTTGTATTTTTTAAATTTTGTTTAATTGCAAAAACAAGTACAGCCAATCATATTACTGATATTTAATTAACAGGAATGTGGAGTGAAATGTTTATGACCAATGAGATTTCACTTTGGGCGGGGCTACTTGCAGTCAATTCAGTCACATTTAGGACACATGAAAAAAAATGGAAATAAAAAGTACATTTTAAATGTAAATACAATTTACAAATCTGTTAAATTAACATATGTTCGGAAAACACAAAATGCGAGCAAAAACAAAACTTTGACATTTATATCATCATACACTCTCTAAAAAAATGGTACAAAACAGCTTTTGTACCTTTATTTCTGAGAGCGTAACGGCAACCCATGTGACTCGGTGACCAGGAAGCCAGTTGTTTAAAAAAAAGTGAACATCAGGTCTATAAAAAGGTTTGATCAAAGGAAAGGACACATGAGACATGCGCATGAAGAGCAGAATCTATTAAAAATATAAGATTAAGACCTCACTGTGTCAGCTGACCCTTGAATGTCAGAGGTCACAGTTTGGATCCTATTTAGGTCTTTTGAGAATCAGATTTTACCTCAAGGACCATCTTTCAACATCAACAAACTGCCCTTTAAAGGTTTTCACGTGGTATATTGAACATCAGTACTCGACATACCCAATCAAAAATAGCAATAATCTATTGAAAGGCTGCAAGGAGCAGGCGTCAATAGTTCTGTATTGCATAAATGGATGTTGACTTGACCCTGCAATGTTGGAGGTGACATGGAGATCATTACATTAGTGGATTAACAGGCCAGGGCTTATCCTCCAGCCCCCTTCACAGGACTCCTGTCATTTAGAGGACGACGCCTCTGAAAACTCATTACCCAATTCAATATGCAAATGATTCGATTTTCACAGAAACCCAGTTTTCCAGGATTACTTTGCTAGCCCCCCTGAGGCCCACGTCTAAGACTCAATTCTGTTGCTCAGCGAATCGATAGCGCCGTGCCAGAGTCAGCACATGTCGGAACTTCTAATGTGCCGCAGAGAAAGCCACCAAAGTTCTTGCTTTGACAAAAAAAAACAAAACAAAAACTGTCAGTGACATTACTTTCTGTACAGAACTGCATTTAACACAGAGGAAATGTGAACTCGCTGTGCTCTTAAGCTTTGTGTGTCTATGATACATTACAGCCAGATGTCAATTTATGGTTTGCGTCGATGAAATTAAATTTACTGTTGGACACCTGGAGGAAACGTTTTAATGTTTTCAGAGCCTAAAGTGCTTCAAAAAGATGATTATTAATACATGGAAATGAGAAGTTTGGGTATGAGTTCTGGAAGTGAAAGTGAATAAAAAATTTATTGATTTTGAAATTCAAATAAATTCTGCTGAATTATGACTTTTCGATTTATTAGAGAATCCTAAATACATCTTGTTTTAAGCAGCATAACGTTTTTCAACATTGATAATAATAATACATGTTTTCTGAGTAGCAAATCAACATATTAGATTGATTTCTGAAAGATCACTAAAGACACTAAAGACTGAAATGATGGCTTCTGGAAAATCAGTTGTTTCATTGCATTTTAAAGACAGAAAGTTATTGTAAGTTTCAATAATATTCCCCATTTTTACCACATAATTACGAACACAAATAACGTGCTCATTAAAAACAGCCAGTAAACGTCACAAAAATATTCTTTTGCATCACCCAGACAGTTCTTCGTGCCTCTCCTGAGAAAGAAAACATTTATATATTTTTCATTTCTCAGTTTCAGGACTGAGAAAACCAAAAGACAATCTGTGTATCTCTCTCTGAGCAGCTAATTTATCATTTGGAAAGCACTTCGGAGTTTCCACTGAAACATATGGAGTTAGACAGAGGCGACAGTGACGGATGCTCTATGGGAAGCATTTATAGCCCAGGAGTTCCTAATGCTTGGAAAATTTGTTTTACTGTAGGTCTGTTGTTTTTTCCTTGCAATAACCAACATTTTCCAGAATGCTTCCTTTCAGAGTAACTTCTACTGTGATTTTGCCTCATCCCAACGAGATTCCCAGGGATTAAAGTCCCCAAGAAATCAAAATGAAAGTTGTTTGGGTGTTATCTGGATTTTGGCTCTGGTCCAGAGACACAATTGGTCAGCATACATATTTGTTGGCACAAAAAAAAGTATTCTCATAGTGCAGCAAAACTGAAGTTGAGCCACTGATTTCACATGGACTGTTTTACCTGTGTTTTTACTACGTTTCTGGACCTGGGATCATTTCAGTTGTATTGCTGCCTATGGAGGGTTGGATGGCTATCGGATATCATCAAAAATATCTTAATTTTGTGTTCCGAAGTTGAACGAAAGTAAGGTCCTATGTGTTTGGAACGACATGAGGTTGTGTAATTAATGACATAATTTTCAGTTTTGGGTGAACTAACCCTTTAAGTAATCAGATTTCTTTTTTATATTTATATTTGCAGTTTTTGTGATAGGACAGTATATGGACAGGAAGCAAAGAGGGGTACGGGATCGGGAAAGGTCTATAAGCTGGTACTCGCATTTGGACACCCTAAGCGCAACAGTATGCCAATATGACATAACGCATTACTTATGAGTTACTCTTTACAAATACTGTATGTAGCGCAAACTGACTTTTTCCTGTTTATTCACTGACACCTTTCTTTTCTCTGCGTTAAGAGAAATTGGGAGTAAAGTGCAGAGGCACTTCCTTCAAAAAGTAACTGAAAAGAGATTAAATTAGTTACTTTTTATGAAGCAAGTGAATACTGTAATGCATTACTTTTAAAAGTAACTTCCCCTAATATTGGAGGTTGTTTCTCTTATAATCCATATATGGATTAAAAAGCAATACTAATGACATAACCTTGTCTATGTACAGATCAAAAGTTAATTTATGAGTTACCTTCTACGATCTAGAGAATGCTTTGATTTGCCAAGCATAATGGCGAGTTTTAAATTGCAGTGACTAAGTTTTTTGTTCTTTTCAGAAGTATTAGATGCAAGTATTAGACTTCAACTGTGTTTTATTGTTCATATCTATGCATAAAAAGCCAGTTTATGTTGAGAATTCATGTGAAATCGTATCCACTAGCTTAATAAAAACTCATGCATCCCAATGCTAATGCATATTGTCAATTAAAACATATCCGGAGGGGCATGAAAATGGATGTTTCCATGAACCAGTTGCGTTTTGTTGAATTTTGATCAATTTCAGGCAATGTTGGCATATTTGTTACGAGTAATTTGCTGCTGTATTGAAACAATATGCAAAATTCTCAAGTCGTTGTTGAAGCAAGACACATTATTCAATAAAACCATCAATCGCTACTCTCTAATTTGCCTGTGATTAAGGAGCAGAATTAATTAGCTCATTATAAATGCTGATGATCAACGTCCTAGCAATAAAACCTCTAATGGCAAAGTGATTACTTGTGACATATTTTTCGCATCTGAAGCTATTTGTTCTGTAGCCTTTGGAGGGAACGCGAGCGATCAATACCGTTTACCATGCAGCTCTGGTTACGCTACGGACCACACACACACGCTAAAACGTCTACTAAAGTCTATGCAGATATTTCATTTTCTCATGCCCTTTGTGTAATTTATAATCCTCACTTCTAGACCTAATGTTATTTGAGAGCCGGGTGGCAAAATAGAGACAAATGGAGGGTCGGGTACATTAAAAGAAACTAATTAATAGCACAGAGGGAGTAAAACTTGTGATATTGGGGGTTGAGAGCGAATTTATTATGGCACAAATCTGGGGCAGGGAAGGAGTGCCAAAAGTGAATAGGAATCAAGGAAATAAAGCCTAGGTTCAGTGCTCACGTGTCAGACGAAACAAAGTGAATACTAATCACCTTGAGTGCCTCTCTGTGCAAATGGGAGCTATAACTCCAGTTTAGTTGTGAGCTGCCTTCTCGTGTTAATAGCTAATTATGTAGAGCTAGCGACAGAGACCCTCCATTTAAGGAAGGTCTGAAAAGACGAGAGAACTCGGTCTGCTGAGCACAAATGGCTCTGAATTCCAAAGAGTCGTGTTTTTCAACACTATACAGCTAATATGAAGTAAATGGGTGGTTCTTTAATTAGAGACACTTTGGGCGACTTGAAATCTTGAAAAGTCATGTTTCATCTGTGCTAAACATTCATTACACGTCGTAAAAACGTGATGTACAATATAAAATAGAGATTAAGCACTTGTAATGGTAATGAGGTTTGTTTTTTAGCCAAAAAAGTCAGATAACCTGTCAACATAATATATTTCCTTGCAGTAAATTATCTAGGAATTTACCAAAAAATAAATACATAGATAAATATATATATATATTTATTCATTCTTTCAAATTATCAAATAATAACCAGTTACTCGTAAATATTAATACTAGTTATATATGTATAATATTTTTTGTATAATAGTATATTATTTTGTTTTATAAATGTAAGGAATATTTTTAGTAAATTATATTTGAACTTACCATGTAGAAGTTATATTTGAACTGACCATAAATAAATAAACAATCAATCAAACATGCAGTTTTCAAACCGCAAATAATTCATGATATGCTGCTACTCTCAAATAATGTTAATATTTATATTATAAATAAATACTAAATCATATTTATAGTAAATTATCTTTGAATTTGTTTTATTTTTGTTAAATTGATTATTATATTATGAATTTGATTTATTAATTAAATAATAACACACACATATATATATATATATATATATATATGTTTAAATATATATAAAATTAAATTTTATTAGTATGCTAAAATCTTAACATTAATTAATTTCTGATCTTTAAACTGCTACACTCATGAAAGATATTTACATTATTATTATTATTGGTTCCTGGACAAATAACTTTTGTTCTTATGTAGCCTATGTATCTAAAATCATCTGCTGAATGCATAAATGCAAATGAATAATAAAAACAACAACAACAATAATAATAATAATAATAATAAAGCTATTTCTTACATGCTTTGTGCGATGGTAATGGTAGCATATATATATATATATATATATATATATATATATACACACACACAACAAAATGAAAAAAAAAATGTTTTAACCTTCTCTAAAACTGCAAGCATTTTGAAAATCACTCTGAAAAAGGGCCAGAAAAGTTCCCCTAATTGAGGAATCACCCATCATATACAGTTCAAACAGATATACAAGCATACTCAATTCCAAACAACCATCTGCAAAAATAAAATGCAGAATAAACAACATAGCTGGATCATAACTAGTTTAAATCCCAGCATTTAGCTATTTATCGGCTTGTTTAGTTTTACAACAGGGTAGTTTGCATGTCTTTTACAGCAAAGGCTTACTAATAAAATCTTCACAGATTGATTGGAGCACGGATATGAGAGAAATTCTTTACAGGGAAAAGAGTTTTATATTAGAAACGATAAAACTAATCATTTTAGAGATTATGGACACAAAATGAGCTCTGAAAGACACATTGGGGCTCTAATGTCGGTGAAATTATGCTGCGGTACGAGCCGACAGAATGTGAAAGGAAATAGAAATGGGCCTCACAATCGTCTCGTGTCATTATCACAGGCTCCTGCGGACTGAAGTTCAACGGAAGGACAAACACCAGAACCCCATTTAGTGAAAGATGGAGACCAATCTTTGAAGAAGCTGTGATGAATAATGTCCTGTTGACTGTGTGGATGGAAAGACAAACACATCGGATTGCAATTAAAACACTATTGATCGTGGTTTCTGTGGTCGCCGGTGGAAAGTCAAGCCGATAAAGGTGTTTCTAAAAGGACACAAAAGCTGCTATTTCAAATATAATGTCTGATTGTGGATGAGAAATTATGAAAATATGGCTGAATGTAGGGGTGTGCGAAAACTTCCAAACGCATCTACAGAGTGCTCGCATACATTAGCCTACATCAAAGAGTATAGAAGCCCAAGAGACGAAACTCTGTAGTAATAAGGGCAACAGTCTATAGATGGTGCTGCGGAGGCGCAAGGGGCAAAACACAAGCGGCTGTACTGCAATAAACTGGGTGGACGTTGTCAGTGAAGTGCAGGGAAGAAGTGTAGCAAGGAGGAGTGCAAGAGATCACTTGTTTACTTATTTAACAGGATAAGAATTCATCATATATTGCGCACCCAAAACCGACATATCTCTCAGCCTAATCGACAAGAAAGATAACTCGTCAGTAAATTCTTGACACTTCCATTCTACTCCTCTCTTATGTCTTACTATCTCTTTTAGATTTACTTTTCTTTCTCACGATCTTTCACTACCACGTCCACTTTATTCTCTACTATTTAAAGTTTTGTTAAATGTGCACACTTGACAGAAATAGTAGACTATCTGTTATAACACAGGTTTTAATCTCTTATTTGATTTTGAACTATACTTCTATTTTAGTTAAATGTGTGCACTTGAACAGAAATGACAGAAACCTAACATATATATATATATATATATATATATATATATATATGTATGTGTGTGCCATTTATTTTAATGTATTTTTTTTAATTTAAAAATTAAAACATTGTGAATAAATATATGACTGTGTCTGCTTCTATTAAATTAATACTAAACATCATATGTGGTACTTTCACGACCTTAAGTTGTTAATTTAACAAGGGAAATGTACAATAGTACACAGATAAGCGTAAGTAAAGGGTTTGAAGTGATTTTAGCTTTCTACTTGGCAAACAGTATTATGTAGTCAATAGTGGAGAAAATCTTTATATTTACATTTTTCTCTGATAAATCATGATAAATGATCTCATGATAAATCCGTCTTTTTAGGCAAGTAA
>JAUCMR010000062.1:5099238-5110390 GCA_032357425.1 Enteromius argenteus
CAGTCACCAGATCTCAATCCAATAGAGCACCTTTGGGATGTGGTGGAACAGGAGATTCGCATCATGGATGTGCAGCCAACAAATCTGCAGCAACTGCGTGATGCTATCATGTCAATATGGACCAATATCTCTGAGGAATGTTTCCAGTATCTTGTTGAATCTATGCCATGAAGGATTAAGGCAGTTCTGAAGGCAAAAGGGGGTCCAACCCGGTACTAGCAAGGTGTACCTAATAAAGTGGCCAGTGAGTGAGTGTGTGTGTGTGTGTATATATATATATATATATATATATATAATAACATGTATTTTATTCCTGATTCCTTATTTATTTATTTATTTATTTAAAAAAAGGGTAAATAAAAGTACAAATAAATAAACAAATATATTAACATATATTTCATTCCCGATGCCTAGTACATTTATTTATTTATTTAAACATATTGAGTAAATAAAGTAAAAATAAATAGATAAATAAATACATATATAAACATGTATTTAATTCCTGATTCCTTATTCATTTATTTATTTATTTGAGGTCTGTTGTAATACTAAACTTGTGAAAGAGACATATCCACACATCATTTTGACTTGACTTTGAGTTCAATTGCCAATCTATCATGTCACTGGGGGAAACTTGTCTCCTGTCAGTCAAGACTGACTCCCTCTCCACTCTTTTTGGCAGCCAGACAGACATCTCAATTCTCCAAAACTTGGATATAATTTGTGTATACAAATGTCAAAATGTCAATAGATGTAATCCTTTCAAGAGGTGCTGGGGTTTGTTCATTGACGTTTTGGCTGCTTTCCTTAATCCAATACCAGCTGAGTGTTTTTCACAAGCCACTGTGAGGAGGAGGAGGAGGGGGGCTCTGCTCTGTGGAGATGGCTTTTCTGATGGGATTTCTCGACCCTGGTGGAATTGATAGTGTTACAGTGTGGATATCATATCAAGTGGACGCTGACATTTAGCTGGTCCCTATGAAAACCTTAGACGGTTCATGAACTATTATCATTTCATTGAGATGAAAAAGTTGATTACCTCATAAACACTTCTGAATGCCAGAAGATGGAAATGATTTACTAATATTATGATTTACACCAAAAACTTTACAACTATACTTTAACCATGAGTCAGTTTATTCCAAGCATTAAATGTATATATTAAAATAAAAAATTGGCTTTGCCTGATAAGAAATATTATTATAATACATGATTTAGGTTGAAATGTAAGAATGAAAGTCTAAATAATTTTATTTAGCATATGAATTTATAAGGTCTGTTCTGAAATGCATTTAATTTAATGTATTTTTGTAATTAATCTATTTATGAGTAGTTTTTTTGTAAATATAAAATATATTTTATGTTTATACATTGTATATTTTTAATAAACATAATATATACTTTAATATTACTATTTAAATGTGCATGGTGAGTACTTTTTTTTTCAGCAATGATGCATTAAATTGATCAAAGTTATTTCAGATGGATTACATTAAAGAAATCCATTAATTGAATTGAATAACATGTTTTAAAACATCTCTGTATATTTATGTATTATAAAAAGCAAGATGTCAATTATGTATTATATGATGCATTATGTATGCGGTATAATGCATTATGTATTATAGAAACAGGTCTGCTTACATTCCAAAACAACTAACAACATTTTACAGAAGAAAAATTGTGTGGTTCTGGCACGCTGCTAGGCTGCTGTGGGCGGTTGCCGGAGCACTGCCATGCGGTTGCTAAGGTGTTCTGGATGGTTGCATGCTGGCCCAAGTCAAAAGAGTCCACCCCCAAGAAGCTTTGATATTTTGACTTGAGTTCCTCATTCACTGTGAGTCAGTGGGATTTCGTCTCCCATTTTCTCATCCGCCAGGCCAAAATCGCTTGAAGTAACAGCACATCTCATCGACTGTCATCATGTCTGTAGCATGAACATTGTGTGGGATGAGTTATGTGCCAAAGTTTAATACTTGGGGTTAGGGGTTTGTTCAAATCTCAACCCAAAGTGAGCAAAAGCAAGAATAGCGCTACAGAAAAAAGGCTACTAAATAACTATTGGCTCCTAAAACTGAAAAATTCCTTTAAATCAATCCAATGTTACAAGTAGACAGTGCTAAATTAGTATTATTATTATAATTTTTTTTATTATATATATATATATTTCATAAATAATAGTGCTGTCAAATAATTAATTGCGATAAATTGCATCCAAAATAAAAGCTTTTGTATACATAATATATAGTTGTGTACTGTATTTATTTATTTATTATTTTATTTATTAAACTCCTGTATATATTTTACATTTTACATGCATATACATTGAAATACGTATATTATTATATTTTATGTTATGTATAAATATATTTACGATATAAACATAACATATTTTTCATAAATATATACATGCATGTGTTTTTATTTAGATAAACATAATAAATATACACAGTACACACTCATATACTCATGCTCATATATGATGTAAAAAAAAAAAAGGTAAAAAAAAAAATTGAATCATTTGATTGACTCAATAAAAGAACCCAGTTCATAGGAGTCATATGTTTGCGAAAAACCACACCACGCTCTGTTTGAAACACTTGCGCGTGCGAGATGAACAAAATATCTGACGAAACCACATATATTATGGACGTAAACAGAGTTTTCTCAACTGCTGCCAATAGCAATTCGACCTTAAATTAATGTCATAGTTCGCATTAATGACCGTTCTTTTTCAGTCTGGAGCTCTGAAGTCTCAGCTAATTATTTTAGAAGAGAACTGAACAAATGAGACTATTGATATTTATGAGAGTTATGCATCATGTAAGCAGAGTAATTATTCTTTGCATGACTGTACAAAACATTCTGTTGACAAATCAATAAACATGGTGTTGGATGAGGTCAAATGAAGCTTGAAATAATTATTAGAGTCATGATCCCTTTTTTCAGATGTTCAGTGATGATGTTCAAAGTATAGCTCACTTCCTGTTTGCCCAATGGAGTTATTGATTGAATTTAATTGCTCAACGATCTCATCAGCTGCTGAGGCTAGGCGGTGATATTTAGTTGTTTATTTTTTTTGATGGTTCTTTATGATGCTTTCAAAGACTGCTCCATTTATCATTACCCACCGTCCAAGCTTGTTTTGCATTGATTTTGATTCTGATTAATTTCGCACGGCTTCGCGGTGGACACCAGACACAGATCAATACATGTGGCGTTATCTGAAACAGATGCAGCCAGAGATGATTAAGCGCCATGACGTTCTCCATCTCGCTGATGGTGTTTAATATAATGGCACACTTCCTGTTTTTCCCTCTGCTGATATTGATTAAGCTTAATTATCCGGTGGAAGTGAAATATCGTAAAGACCTTAGAGGTCAAGGGGAGGAAGTCTCCAACTTAAATTCTTAAAGAAAAGAAAACCAATGATTTACCTGAGTATATATATAAAAAAAACTTCAAAATGATTTATCATCTTTCCACAGCTCAACATTTTAAAGGAACACACCACTTTTTTGAAAAGCTCATTTTCCAACTCCCCTAGAGTTAAACAGTTGAGTTTTATCATTTTCGAACCCATTTAGCTGATCTCCGGGTCTGGCGGTAGCACTTTTAGTTGTAGCTTAGCATAGATCATTGAATCTGATTAGACCATTAGCATCACGCTCAAAAATGACCAAAGAGGTTCAATATTTTTTTTTGTAGTTACGTCCTGTACTTAGACAGGCAGAAAATGAAAAGTTGTGATTTTCTAGGTTGATATAACTAGGAACTATACTCTCATTCCAGCGTATTAATCAAGGAATTTTACTGCCGTACCATGCACAGGCACAATGATATTACACAGTTATATCAGCCTAGAAAATCACAACTTTTCATTTTTCATCTGTCTTAGTACACAATGTAACTATCTAATACTAAATTAGATACTTACAATAGGTCGGAGGTCAGCCAAGGGATGCACATACGGTTGTTGCTGGAAGTCAGTTATTTAGGTTATAATTGTAAAACTAAAAATATTTTTGTCACAAAAACCCATAACTCTACTGCAGAGGACATGTGATAACCCCTGGAAGGTGTATAGGTTAGTTTTAAGACAAGTCAAAATCAAGGTCACTATCCACCAGCATTACCAAGCTTGGAAGAGCCAGGATATTTTTTTTTAAAAACTCCGTATGAAAGAAGAAAGTCATATACACCTAGGATGGATTGGGTATGAGTAAAATATTCATTTTTGGGTGAATTATTCCTTTAATTTTCATGTTCATGTACTATAAGTTCCTTAAAAGCGTTGGGGGAAAAAAAAAGCCTAAATTATTTGCTGGTCATCATCATTTGGTAATTGACAACTCAAGTACTTTGTTTATTCTTTATGGCTGAAAAAAAGAATATTATACCACATAGTCGTTAATGGAGGACACAACAAGTTTGTTTACTTCAAAGCCATTTCTCCCTGAAAAAGACCTATAAACCTTTATGTTTTGAAATACAAGTCCTTTATTCCATTCGAGTGGCCTTTTTGATTATTCATCATGTAGTGGCTTGGAGTGTTTTTACTACTTCCTCTTTAGCTTTAACCTTTCCTCTTACATCATTGATTTAAAGAAGCAGAATGTATACCTTTGGCCTACAAACGCTTGATGAAATTGAATGCAATTGAATTAGGGGAAACACAATTTTCCTAACAAAAGAATTTCAGATTGATTGGCAAGGGAAACACAAGGCCAATATGAGCTGGGATAAAGGAGTGTGTTCTTGGCAACGTCTACAGCATCAGTCCTGTAGGACAATGATACCGCCAGAACTTGGTAAAATAGATCATGTTTTTTTTTTCAAAGTGGGTTAAGTGTACTCTACAAACCATGCAATGTACTCTGACCAGCCAAGAGTCTGTATCTTCATTGGAACAGATTTGAAGTTATTAAGCATTATTTCATATGCTCACTAATTGATCCACTGCAGTGAATGGGTGCCATGAGAATGAGACTCCTAACTTCTGATAACAACATCACAATAATCTAGTAATCCAGTGCTCAATCTGTTCATATTTCTCTCCTGATTCAGATGTAAAGCAATATTATGGAGAGAGGACTTTTTAGCAAGAGGCAACAATGAAATGAAAACAATAATGATGGATATGTTTCTTACAAACACACAGTTATTTTTTTCCAAAGTCCAGTTTTCCCATTTAAATTTTAATGGTCAAATTTTATTCATCAAAAAGCATATTATTTGATATTATTATTGATATTTTTATTTTATTAAACATTTAACAAAAATATACTTTTTAAGGCTCTATGTAATTTTCATTTTTCAGTTTATTTTTACTAAATTATTTTTTTTCCATTTAATTTTCTGGATTTCATTTGAATGGTCTAATTAATTAAGAATAATCAAAAGGATCTTTAGTTAATTGATTTTATATATATAAAAAAATACTATTATTTTATTTATTGAATTATTGATTTATTCAGAAAGACTTGTAATAAATGTTGTGTATTTACAATTTTCTGCTAAATAAATTCTGGCAAACAATTTTTCTGTTATATATTCCTTTAAAAGAATGTTTTAATAATACTTTTATTAGTAGTAGTACTGAAATAGTCATTACATTTAAATAATATATACTTCTATCACAATTTCTTCAAGTTAAATCAAACTTTTATGGTTGCTGTTTCTGTTTGATAGTTTTTCTTAAAAGAAATGGTCAAAAGCTCATGAAGTGACTCTTAGATTTTGTTCAAGTGTTTAATTCGCTACTCGGATATTGAAACAGTAGAGACTGAAAACACACTTCAGTGTTTATGTAATAAACGAAACACAGAGATGTGCAGAACATGCATGATTCATATTCAAATTGCAGTCACAGAGACTAGTCCATATCACATATTTATTTGAGTGTACTGACCTATTTTCATGTATCCATGTATACATTCTGCACTATACAGTAAGTTCCGTTTTTATGACTGGATTTCACGATTCTGTCTGTTTTCCGCATTGTGAAAATATAGGGCCCTAGGATAATTGTTTTTAATCAACAATTTGGACTTTTATTCTGATGGCACCCATTCACTGTAGAGGATCAACTGGTGAGCAAATTATTAATTTTCAACTATTTCTTTTAAAACTGAAAAATTACATGAATTAAGATTTTCAATTATTCACAAAGCCTTACATCTCAGTTTTCCAGTCATACAGAAAAAAAGAATCAGGGGAAGTGTTGCCTCTCTTGACATCCTAATCATGTGCGAAGCTAAAGCTGTCACACGATTTACACAAAGCATAGATAAGGCAAAAAAATACTGCAACACAACAATTATCTGCTGAAAGCGGCTCATATGGGCCTGCAGAAATCTATATGTACAGTCTTTTAAAATTCATTGCAGTTTAAACTTTTGTGATATATCAATAAAATGGCCCTAAATCCAGCTCCAGGCTTGATGTAGTCGAGTCAGCTCTTCTTCCCAGCATCTCCGGGCCTGCAGCTCGATCTTGCGAGGGATATTAATCTAGCAACAGGGTCCTTGTGCCCAACCACAGCTGTCTGCCTGTCTAAGAAGACTAAATGCTCTTGTGTTGCTAACAGCAGGACCCCCGACAAGAGGCCCCAGCACACTCCCCCCTCCCCCCCCAGGCACTCAAACACTCACCTTGAGAGGAGACAAAAGAGGCTTAAGGGATAGTGTATTGCTGGTTCCTGAGTGGTGGCTTGTTGAAGCTGGTCCTCCAGGGACCATTGAATGGGTGAAAGAAAGGCCGATCTAGGAAGGATGGGTTCTGGCTCTTCTGGAGGGAGATCAGGCTGAAGGAGACGAGAGAGGGCATCGGCCTTTGTGTTCTTATTCCCTGGACGGCAAGTGATTTTAAAATTAAATCTGGTGAAGAACAGGGCCCATCAGGCTTGACGGGGATTGAGTTGTTTAGCCTCTCTTAGGTATTGAAGGTTCTTGTGATCGGTGATAACCTCGAATGAGTGTAGAGCTCCCTCCAACCAGTGTCGCCATTCTTCTAAGGGTGAGTTTGATGGTGAGTAACTAGCGATTGCCCACGTCATAGTTTTGCTCCGCCGGGGATAGTTTGTGAGAGAAGTAGGCGCATGGATGGAGTACAGGGGGTTCACCGCGCCACTGTGAAAGGGTAGCTCCGACTCCCAATGTGGCAGCATCCACTTCGACCACAAAGGGACGGTCTGGATCGGGATGTCGCAGAAGAGGTGCAGAACAGAATGCTTCTTTCAGCTTGTGAAAAGCCAGTTGTGCTTGGGTGTACAGGTGAGAGACTTCTTTGCCCCTTGAGGAGAGAGGTGAGTGCGGCAGTAGTTTGGCTGTATCCAGCAATGAACCATCTATAGAAGTTTGCGAATCCTAGGAAGCGCTGTAACTCCTTTACGGTCGTGGGATTGGGCCACTCAGACACTGCCTTCACCTTTTTGGAGTCCATTTCAATACCGAGGGGAGAAATCTCGTATCCCAGGAACTGGATCCGAGTTCGGTGAAATTCACATTTTTCGGCTTTGAGGTAAAGCTGATGATTTCTCAGACATTGTAGCACTTGCTGGACATGGCGGATGTGAGAGCGGAGATCTGGTGAGAAGATCAATATATCTATGATATAGACGATTACAAATTGATGGATCATGTCACGGAAGACCTCATTCATAAAGTTCAAAATACAGAGGGTGAGTTGGAGAGCCCGTATGGCATAACCCGGTACTCATAGTGCCCGGTAGGTGTTGCAAAGGCTGTCTTCCATTCACCTTCACCTCGATGGATGCGGATGAGGTTATATTCCCTCCTGAGATAGAGCTTGCTGAAGATTTTGGCCTGGCGGAGTTCTTCCAGGGAGACAGGAATAAGTGGCAACTGGTAGGCAAACTTGACGATTTGGTCATTTAAACTATGTTAATCAATGCAGGGCCTTAGTCCTCCATTCTTTTTGGCCACGAAGAAGAAGCTGGATGCCGCAGGTGAAGTGGATGGTCGGATGAACCCCTGTTTCAGCGCCTCCGAGACATACTCCTCCATCGCCTGCCTCTCCAGGAGTGAGAGTGGATAAACATGTCCTTTGGGCAGTGAGGCACCTGGCAGCAGATCGATGGCACAGTCCCAGTGACGGTGGTAGACGGGTGGCGGCAGCCTTGCTGAAGACGTCCAAGTAAGAGTGGTTTTCAGAAGGTTGTGAATGTTGGTGGCTGTGTTGGGACTCTCTATGGAGGTCGAGCAGCACGGGACAGTGAGTTGGGAAATTTTCGGGTAGGTGAGTATACAGTCCCTTTTACACTCCGCACTCCACTTTAATATCTCACCCAATCTCCAGCGGATCTGAGGGTTGTGTTGTTTGAGCCAAGGGCGGCCCAGGAGGATATCTATGGTGGCATCAGGCAGGATTAAAAAGGATATGGTCTCGGTGTGTAGACATTCTATTTGGAGAGTAGCTGGGGGAGTGCAGGAGTTAATCGAACATTTCTTGAGAGGTTTCCCTTGGATGGTCGTAATGCAGTAAGTTGTGGGAACCCGCTTTCTAGGGATTTGCAGGTCTTCCAAGCACCGTGATGACATAAAGTTCCCAGCTGCTCCCAAGTCCACCAACACTTTGACAAAGGAGAGATGAGCATTAAAAATAATCTTGGCATCGATCATTGGCATAATAGTAATGGGACGGCTGATATGGCTCTCACCGGAACTCGTGGAGGGCGAACAGGGCATTGCCGCAGTTGATGAGATGCATCTCCAAAGTACAAACACAGACCGCCTTGCAGTCGACGAGTGCGTTCTTGATTTGAGAGGTGATAAGAGTCGGTGATCATGGCTTCCTCCGTCGGTACATTGTGGGGTGAAGGCTCAGGTGTGGGTTCACAAGTTGTGAGGTGTTGAGATATATTAGACGTTTTGCGAAGGAAAGAGTCCAGCCCCACATTATTATCATAGATAGCCATCTGCTGGCATACGGCGGGATTAAGACCACGGCGAAAAACTGCTAAGAGAGCAGTATCGTTCCATCCACTAGTGAGGGCCAGAGTGCGGAACCGCAGAATGTATTCGTGCATGGGAAGGTTGGATTGTTTCAACTGCAGTAATTCCTCCTGGACCGTGACTGGCTGTCCGAACACCTGCTTGAACTGCGTGAGAAATTGTTCCAGAGACTGCACATAAGGACTTTCGGTGGTCCATAATGCATCAGCCCACAGCAGGGCTCGCCCCATGAGGAGGGTGGTGATAAAGGCGATCTTGCTTCTATCAGTGGGAAACTATTGAGGTTGCATCTCGAGAAAGAGAGAACACTGTAACAGAAAGCCATTGCAGGATGTGTTATCGCCAGAATATTGAGGGGGGCGAGCCACCGGGCTGGCAGTGGGTGCCCGAGAACGTACCTCGTCAATGAGTTGTAGAAAGGTGCGATAGGGTTCACCTGAATGCGGTGCTTCGTCAGTCTCCATACTCCGTGTTGTCCTGTTGTAGTTCTGTAAAGGGGCTGAGCTTCTGTCAGGCTCAGTAAAGGCAGCAAACACGAACTTGAATTAAGTTAGGTTTGTTTATTTATACAGCAGGAATTCAAACAAAACTGGATATGCAAATATGAGACAGGACTGAGAGGCACAATTCACAGGCAGCCCACAGATCTAAATGTTCGTAGGTGATCACAGGTAAGTATAGAAAGGGTTGAGTATACTCAGTCTTGAGTATACTCAGTCTTTGTGCGTGAGGTGTAGGGGCTGATCTGAGTTCGGGTTCTTGTGATGACGTGACAATTATTATTATTATTGTTGTTGTTTTAAATGAATACATTTCATGCTAATTAATTAAATTATGTTAGTACATTATTATATTAAATTGAATTTATAAATTCTGATTAATACATACTTTTTGCTATTGTAGGTTGTTGTCATATAAGAAAAATACATAGACAGACAATCAGACAAATGAAAAAATAAATAAACAAAAAGTATATAAAGAATTTTTATTATTATTTATTGCACCTATTTTAAATTGCATTGCAATGATCCATCCGTTTTTTTTCCCCCTTTTTTTTATATGGTGATTAATACAAAATTTATTGATACTGTAGATCTCTACAGACTGTTTAAGAAAAATGCATGAACAGACAGACAGACAAATATATTTTGTTTATTTTCCATTTATTTTAAAGAAATAAATATTTATTTTTAGTAGTTCTAACTTCCACAACCTCATAAACTGGCATGCATCTTAATAATTTTATATTTAATTTGGATTATTAATGCATAATTTTTGCAAAAAAAAAAAAAATATATATATATATATATTTTATGTCAGTTTTCAAATAAATAAATAATGTTTTCGTAATTATCTTTTTGTATATATATGGTGAATATTAATACATAGCATAATTTTTTAAATATACTGTCAGAGGATGACAAAAATAAAAGAATGAATGAACAAATGAATAAATGTGTTTATGTCTTTTTTTTTATTATTATTTAATTTATATATGGTAATAAATGTTTTTTTTTAATATACTGTCACAGTTTGACAGACAATAAATGAATACATGTAAAGAAAAATGTATTACTGATGATTTTTTTACAAACTAGTATGCATCAGTTTGTAGATGTCAGATTATACTTACTATACACAGAGGGAGAAAAAATTTATATGACATTATATGATTGTATTATGTAAATGGCCGCTGGCTCTGCATGTAAACATCTTTCTCTAAATGTCTTTACATCTCAAACAAAGCCCATTTTATCATTATTCGATTTTTCCATCTCGTAAAGTAAAGTGACAAATACCCCCCCCCCACAATCATTCGTCTTCAGGCCCCAGAAGTCACAAAAAGTGCAAGACATTCCTCAGAGCCATGCACAGAAGTTCCTCCTCTAATTTAATTACAGCGTATACTCACTGAAATCCAGATCATAGGCGCGCTGGCAAATGTAACTGACATTTGCACTCCACTAGAGGTCTGTTGCTATGTCAGGTTTCACCAGAGAGCAGATGGCCGCAGATGGTTTGTGGAAGCTCTCTCGTGCCCTCGAATTTCCTCTTGATCTGCTCGGCTCCAGGATGGAAGCGAAACAAATATGCGTGCTTGGAAATTGTTAATCTAAAATCCAGCATCCCATCAGAACGTGATTCTGGATATTGTTGTTTTACAATCACAGCTTAAA
>JAUCMR010000062.1:5110490-5121752 GCA_032357425.1 Enteromius argenteus
GGAAATTGTTAATCTAAAATCCAGCATCCCATCAGAACGTGATTCTGGATATTGTTGTTTTACAATCACAGCTTAAATACGGCAAGTCGGATTCACTAGAGTGTACAGTAGAGTTATATTTCACAGATGTATCCATAAATTTGTAAAAAAGAAAATTACATATATCTTTGTAATACTCGTACCTGCTTCTCTCTCTTCAATTCTTGGCACGGTTTCCCCAAACATTCACACATCTGTGCTCACAAATTGCTTCTGTTACTGCCATTATTACAAGTAGCGGACTACATTGAAGCAGGATATGAAGTGGAACCGAAAATTTACGACCATGTGACATTCTCAAAGTGAACACTTTGGGGAATTTGTCACAGTGTACAAAGGCAATAGACTATTTACTGTAGAAGTCATTAAACATGCTCAAAGCTCTGGTTTTGCTTCATAAAAAGGACATTTATGAAAAGCACTTTGTATTTCCAAGTCGCCTAATTACTAAGTATTATTAACTGGATTCATAAGTTGACACTAAGTTGTCTGGAGAGCTTCAAAGGAGCCATAAAAAGCAGACGTCCTGCTGGGGTGTCGTTAAAGAGGTTTGTCTAAAATGGCATTCGTTGTTCATAGTTAACGCAATGTTGGCTGTTGCCTCTGGCTGACAAAGCCATTTTCTTCAGTTTGTAAACGTGCAATGCATATAAATTACGACAATAAAAAGGTTTAGAATGAATAAATGTAAAAAAAATAAATAAAATTAAACATTTCTTGCTCTCTTGTGCAGATGGAGGACCAATATATTTGTGCTCTGGTAAAAAGAATAACTTTATGGTTATAATAAAAAAATATGATTCATAAATGTTAGTGAGTAAACTTCATTTTAAAACAGTTACCATGGCATAAACTATTTGTATGTTATGAGAAAGTGCTTAAAAGTGGTAACTATGTACAGTACATGCATATGTGTAAATGTTATTTTTAAATGAAAATATTATATTTATCAATTCAGATGTAAAATATTAATTGGAATATTATTATATTAAATACATATCTGTAACACATTTTAAGTAAAATGTAATAATTATAAATGAATGTGATTAATAATAATAATAAGCAAAGTAAAAGTTTTTGTTTATATAATATAGTTGTGTGTACTGTGTATATTTATTATGGTTTTTGAAAATTATATCACATTCATACATTAATATATACATTATATATATATATATATCATATAAATGATTTTTTAAAATTTTGAATAAATAAAAGTGATTAACAGCACTAGTAAACATTTGAATATTTAGCAATTTAAATATAAAATATGAATTACGATTAATTTTATTATATAATACATGCTATTTATTACATTTATTATATAATACTTAATACATGTGTATGTAAAATTAGATGTAAAAATATAATTATAAAAGCTTTTATTTATTTTATGTATTACGCATATTTTACTAAACTAAACTAAAGCAAAAAACAAAACAAACAAAACAGTAAAATAAAACAAAAATAAAAAAACAAAAGAGAAATAAAACAAAAATACAAACAAAACTAAAATGTAAAACAAAACTTAGAGTGGATGGAAAATAATCTAAAGGAAACTGAAAAGTAGTTTGCTGTTTGTGTGAAAGTCTGCTGGAATATGAAGAAGAATGATGTTGGCAATAGCAGACTCTGCACACGGTGGAGCGAGGCGTGGTGATGCTCTAAATCGGCCAATTACATCCATTCATCCCTCGTTCATCACTCTGTTTGTCTGTCGAATGTTTGCTGACGGATCAGAGCCGTGGATTCATTCCAGCGCTTTTCCACATGATTAGATGGAACTAATTATTCTCACATCTCACGCTCAGTCTGGAATAAACTAATTACCCGTCTCTTAATGAAGGGAGAAAGGATTCCTTCTAGAATTCCTGCAAACGCCTTTCAGATCCTCTCCCATCTACAAATATTTAGCCGGAAGTTAATTGGACGTCCAGAAGATTGAAAAACCCCCGCAATAACAGAAAA
The DNA here is from genome assembly GCA_032357425.1 of Enteromius argenteus. Classification (NCBI taxonomy): domain Eukaryota; kingdom Metazoa; phylum Chordata; class Actinopteri; order Cypriniformes; family Cyprinidae; genus Enteromius; species Enteromius argenteus. The sequence goes on from JAUCMR010000062.1 coordinate 5,112,498, forward strand.
CAAAGCAAAAAGCATACATGTTAAATAAATGTGGTGTGAGACATTTGTTTTACCTTAGGGAGCAACACATTGCTGTTAATTGCTCTCTTGATTAATAGATCTGATTACAGAGAGCAGTGATTAACGTATGTGACCAGGAGAGCGGAAGCTGATGTAATTATAACACAAATCATTAATGTAAATATGAAAACAGGATTATGTTGGTCATCTAATGGGCAGGGATGGACCGACCCACGGCACATACTTATATGTTTTTAATTGTTTACAAATTGTGACCTGGTTTATTAATCATTTTCTATGCACTATTGTTCGCTGTATTTGCTGGCAGCAAATTTATGATGACTGTAATAATAATTACAACCCTTAAACAACAACAACATCAACAATAATAATAATAATAATAATATATTTTTAATTATTATTATTATTAATTTATTTAAAATTTATGTTGTAAAATAACATTAAATATTTTATATTTTATATTTAAATTTCAAAATATCAAATGTTAATAAAAATGTTTATACATATACAGTACCAACAAGACAATAAAAATACTAATACTAATAATAATTACTTAAAATTTGTTTAGTAAAATAATACTAAACAATTAATATTGTATATATAATGTATATATACTAACATAATATAATAATACTACATATACATTTTTAAACATTTTATTTTAAATGTAATACATATATACTGGATTTAACTGATATAAGGACAAGGTCAGTACTCTTTGTGGCCAGTCCATTCTTGGCAATGGGAGCAAATCAGACCTGTCCAGCCTTTAGACCAGCCGTCCAAGATCTAGGACAGTTCTGTCAGGCTGACAAGGGCATGCTGGTGATTTGGTCATAGGCCGTAGAGGCCAAATGTTGCTCATTTTGCCTGGACATATGTGTTGTTCTTTAATCTGCACACATACATATCCATGACCCACAGACCCAGGTTTTCCAAGTGCTACAGTAAGCCATTCTCTCCCTCGAGTGTTTTTAAACCACCTTTAGCAAATGCAAACAGACATTTTCCATGAGCGGTATCGTGGGACATCCATTTTCCTCTTTTTATGCAGCTATTCAGCATAAAGGTGTGTTCAGGACACAATAGGGATATGAAAGGGAAGATGCAGAGCAGAAGTTCACAGACAGGGCTAATACCGAGCAAGAGAGAAAGAAACTCGAGGGAAGTGTTCGGAAAACAATAACATGCAAAGTACGAAGGACTACAAAGGGCGCACAGCGAATTTTAATCAAAACAAAAACGCACAGTTAATTGCTGCCGAGTGAATTGTGCAGCTCTGTGTGAATGCGCCTGTTGTCTTTGCAAAGATGGCTTTGCTCTCTGCCGCCGCTCCACATTGTTAATGAAATGCACAGATTTGAATGCACAGATGTGTCAGTCCTTTGCTAGAGTCAATAAACATTTGAGCTGAACAACAACCCGGGGAGTAACGATTAAGAAAGAAACTGTCCAAAACATCTTTTTTTTTTCTACGATGTTATTTTGAAGAATATTCTAGAATTAAACGCGAAACATTGGTATTCAAATTAACCTGTTGCTTACTCACCCTTTGCAAAGACACGCCCCCTTCGTTAATACTGCTATATCTGAAAAACCACGCACTCTTATGGCACATATCATATACATCACAGACAAAAAGGAAACTGACAGCACCACGACAAACAGAGCAGATGTTAAAAAAAACAAAAACACCCCCCCCCTCCGTAAAATTTACAATAAAAAAATGGCAGCTGTTGTTGGCAGAATTTTACTGTAAACAACTTTTTAGGTTTTAGTGTTTTAACTTAAATTTCAATGTAAATATTGTAATTTCATTTACTGGTATAATGTTAAAGGGGTCAAATGATGTTGCTGAAAAGAACATTATTTTGGGTATTTACTGTAATGCAATGTGTTTATGTGGTTTAAGGTACAAAAAAACACAGTATTTTCCACATACTGTGCATTACTGTTTCTCCTATAAGCCCTGTCACCTGAAACAAGTCGATTTGTACAAAGCTCATCGTTCTGACAAGTGAGGTGTGCTCTGATTGGCCAGCTATCCAGTGCACTGTGATTGGCCGAATACCGCAAGCGTCTGATGGAAATGTTACGCCCCTATATCTATTTTCTGTAACGTGATGCAGTGTCTTGGTGCTATGACACCATAACAATAAAACATATTACAAACGAGGTATTTGTTGCATCCAGTGAGAACATAAATACTTATTATCATGACTTAGTATATGTCGTGTTGCACCTTGTAAACATAACACCGTGCCTGCATTTATTATTACAAACAACAAGCACTAATGTTACCCTTCACTGCTTAAAACTTGTGTTTGAATAGCAAGTAGCACATTGTTTTAATAAGAAAACATAACTTACTTAAAGGTTGTGAGTCAGAAGCGTCAGACTGTCCTCGCAGTGCTGGAATTGCTCTTGAGACTTGGAATTCTGTGAATGTCAATTTACGGTTATTAACTGTAAACTTTTCCACTTCCAAAAATTGTATACTATGGTAAAATTACATGTAATGTTCAATACAGTTTTTCACCTTATATTTAACAGGTTTTTACTTTAGCACTTTTACAGTATTTTACTGTTAAATTGACAGTCATTGGTACAGTTTAAATATGAAACAAAGTCTCAGCTTTCAAACTGCCTCTTTTTTTTTTTTTAAGAAGTTCATACAATAAATACCATTTTGTGGCTCTTCAATGTGTTGTGACAGATGGCTGTAGCACCTCAGTGTCACATGAACCAATTATCTCTTGCTCTATCACACAGAAAAAAAAAAAAAAGATAAATTTATTTGAGCAACATTTAAATTTAGTTGACTAACATTCAACATTCAACATTTATTTTTTATTATTTAAATGTAACAAAAAATAAATAAATTGCAACCACTTACCTTAAATTTTTTTTTTTTTCAGTGTAGTTATAGAATTAAATAAAAAAATATAATAATTAAAAAACAAAAAAAGATGCCAGTACACACCATTTTTCAAAGATAAAGCCCACCAATGTAAATCTACTCTCCTGTGGATTTGGCATTAAGATTGGTTAGATCAAACTCACTGCAAAGGGTCATTAAGCTAAGCTAACAATTCATAACGTTAGAAATAGAGACTTTTTGCTACTATAGGTTGGCTGTATTCCAAAAACATAGTTTTTTTGCATTGTGGGTCAATGCTCCAAGAGCAAACCTCTGTGAACTGGCCTTCTGCTCCATAATTAGTCTTAAACGGACAGCCACAGGACAGTTCATCAGGAAATTAACACTGTGAAACAGGAAACAAGCAACACTGGCCGGACAATACAGGCTCAAAGCCATATCCAAAAATTTATTTTTACTATTAAAATTGTTACCCACTGTGCATTAAACTTAGATTTTAAGTAGCTTTTGTGCTGCTCTTGTAGTTTATTTCCAACATTTGCTATTGTGACATTGCTAATGTTGTTGACTCCCATATGCCAAATTGCTTGTTTTTCATTATTTGTCTCTTTATATAAAATCATCTGCTGAATGATTAAATACAAAAAGTGATTACATGCTATTTTATTTTAGTGAAAAATTCTAGGTAAATACTGCAATAAAACACTGCTAAAATAAAGTCCAAATCTGCTGGAAAAATAAGGTAAGACGTTCTGTAGATGTCGATCCAAACAGATGTTCCTCCTCTCCTCTTAAATATTGCAATTATATTCATTAAAACAGTCAGGCACAAGTAAAACGAGTGGAGCTTCGTCTCGCAGGTATTTGTCTCTGAGCACAGCACTGGAAAACAGCACTGCTGTGCTCATCGACGAACACAATGAGGCAGCCAGTGAAATTTATTCATACTGCAACATGCACTACATCCAGCTGCTTTAGATCAGCAAGGAAGAAATATCTCATGCGTCTTTTCTCAATTCTCTCATTTCTAATACTGTCTAAAATCTAAAAACAAATGGTGGAGAGAGTCACACACTAAATACTGCCTATCAATGAAAAACACAGCAAGATGATGTTTTGAAGCTCTAAATCAAACACAAATACATTTTTCAAAGCTGATTGTAATATGAAATACAAGACAGTGTTATTAATATCGACAGTTCTTATAACAATTTTACTTAAAATCGACACATCTTGGTGAAAGAAAACTAAGGAGACAATAAAGAAAAGACAATGATAGTTTATTTGTAACCTTATCTTGTGTATGAACTACAAACTCTGATTTCTATAATTGATCTCCATCTTTTTTTAAAGGTCATGAAATAATGTTTACATGAAAATCAATCCAGTCGTCTTTTACAGCATATCTCGCTTTCTTTTTTTTTTTTTTTTTTAAATCTTTTAGAACAGGTTGGCACATGTAAAATTAAAATTTAAAAAGTTTTTGTTTTGTTTTTTTGTTTTTTCGTTTTTATTTTCAAAATTTATTTTTATAGAAATCTACCACTAGAACAGCATTCCCTCTCAGAGACGAAAAGAAAGAAGTTACGTGAAACGGAGAGAAAAGCATCTCGTTCACTCCTAAACTGAAACCCAAAACACAGATGTGTTTGCATGAAGGGACTGAACAAACATACAGAAAAAGAAAATCACAATAAGTCGAAAAACAAAAATTAAAATAAAAAATTATCATATTATAAAAAACGACAAAGACCTTTTCCAAAAATTATGACAATTTAAGACAATGATTCTATTCCTTAAAATAAATAAAATGCAACCGAAAACCCAATGATTGGTTTACTTTTGTGCTAAATTCCATTGACGATAAGGATTTTTTTCCGCTTTCTGTTCAGATTGACATCAATTTCAGTGAGAACGCAAAATAAATTCAGAAAGACAAGAAAATGAATTAAGATTCAAAAGAGCAGCATATTCAGATGAAGAACAGTCTTTTTTTTGCACGCTTTGATATCTTGATTAGAAAATGTACCAGATGGCCTTTGCTTCTAGTGGGCAGGAGGTACGCTCAAAAACTTTTTCGTAATGATCAGAAATAGCAAAGCTGACAAGCATAATTGCATTAGATCTTTTAAAATCAGAGTGCATCTGGTGTGTGATCAAAATATGATATGGAAAAGTTCACCAAATGCCACATGGTATCAGTCGGCATCTGTATTAAGACCAGAAAGCAGGAGAAAAATTTCCTAATCAGTCCCCAGTGCGCTTTGCATGAATTATAAACGGCCAAAAACGAAACGCTACGGATCTGAATAAAACGTCACAGGTTTATTGGTTTAATTCAAATTACCTATAGACCTCTAGATTGCTTTATAGATTAAATGATGCACTTTAAATGAGTCCACTTTGGCTCTTTCACCCAGCCTCGCTCTCCCATTTGACTCTGAATACATTTAAAGTGTCAAGCCAATGTCTGTCGGCGACTCCCCGCCCCGTCCAAGGTCACTGGTTTCTATAGTGACCGTCTTAGGCCATTCTGATTTCATAAATTAATTCATAATGTCAAGTCATTCCTCCTGCAGCCAACGGCTACTGAGTTTTTAAAAGCCTAAGATGGATGTATCATCCTCGCTCTGTATCGAAAATAAACTAAATATGATTTAAAAGTTTAAAAAGAATTGCATAACTTCCTAAAAAGATTGACAGCGCAGAATGATGGAAGATAGAATATGAAAGAATTCAAGAAGAAAAAAAAACTAGTGAGAGGGGGGAGAAAAAACACAATCTGTTCACAGAATCTATAAAGACACACCTGTGGCATCTTTGGAAGCCTTAGATCTGAGCCACATTGACTTTGCCCACTTATTTAGAGTTCTGTGTCTGGCTTTTAGACCATTCCAAGATGATTTCATTCAACTGTATCCATGGAGAGCACCAAGACAAGTGGATTGAAATGGAAATGGTGCTACATCAGGACCATCTCTATGCTTTTCTACTTCAAATAAAGGCCTACAATCTTCAGCCCCCTGCCCATATAGAATTTGGCATAGAATGTGTGTGCTGCATTTGAGTATTGGGAAACTTTAGTTGGGTGTCAAAGATGAACTTCCACAGGAACCCAAGATGTTGTACGTCATGAGAAGGAAAATGTAGAAAACAGTTTAAGGACTTAAATAAAGCTTATTTTAAGCATGAGATGTCTCAACATGTATTTAAGGTCATGTAGGATGCCTCCAAACGCTAATTTTAATCCATAAATCTTCTGGTCAGAGCACAGAAATGAGTTGAAATTGCCCTGCATGCATCAAGCAGACATGTGTTCCTGACATTTGGCCTGGTTTTAATTGGGACACGTTTCCAGGGCTCCTTGTTCTAAATTTTTGGGTGGAGAAGCCAGGCATACATCTGCACGTAATTTGTAGCAGAAAAATTAGCTGTTTAAAGCTTGTCTTCCAGCCTGTCCAGTTGAAAAGTGCCCAAAAACCAGCTACAAGACAGACCAATATAGTTTAAAGAGACACTTTTTCAGCAAGGACAACTGAATAATATGATAGTGAAATATCACTAATTAAGGGGAGTCAAAACAATGTATCATTTAGAATTAACATGACCGATTTAAAGAATTATGGAAGTATGGATGTTTTGTAATATAACACTAACACAAATGTATCAACATTAAATGTGAACCTTGGAAAAATGGAAAGCTTCAGATTCATCTACAGATGACTTGGGTCCTCACGTACAGAACAATAGAATTTAACAGAGTTTAAAAGCATATTAGTAAACCAACAACCCTTAAAATAACATTAAAAAACATGGAGAAATAATTGCTGGAAAAATAATTGCAGATTACATCTTTTCTTGATTAAACCACAATAGTTATTTTCCTTAAATAAATAACTTCTGTTATGTAAAGACACTTTTGAAACGGTTGACGTACACTCAACTCCCAGAGTCCTTTTCTGTCTGTCAATATCCTTCTCATACGTCTTGCATCGGTCTACTGTGTCTTTGTTTCGACAATCTTCAAAATCGATATGTCACATACAGTTCCTTAAGAGTTTTAGAAGTCTTTTTTTCTTTGTTTAATCCACATTATGAAAAGCAGTTCAGATCTGGGTTTCTTGTACATTGTCTTTTGAGCTGGCCCGAATTAGCAAAGGTTCGTGGGCAGAGCTGTGTAAAGAATTGATGGTGGAGGCATGGTTGTATGCAGTCTTGTAGGCGTTGTAATGATTCAGGTGCTCATGCTCCAGTGGGGGGAGGGCGAGGTGGCCCTCCATCGTAGGTCCACCCGTTACACAATCCTCATCCACGTTGATGATCTCAATGGTTCTCGTTGGTGCGTGGTGGTTCTGCTGGTGATGCTGTTTGCGCATTTTATAAAATATAATCAGCATGACGGCCGCCATCAGCGTGATGGCCACAAAGCAACCAATGATGATCTTTGTGGTCTTCATGACCTCATCTAAGGTGTTGAGGGAGCCATCAATCAGGGCTGTGACTGGGATGGTGTAGGTCTTGTCGGTGGCCTTGGTGGACAGTGGCGTCCGTGCTGTCGTGGTCGTGGTGGTAAAGGAAGGTGGTAAGGTCTCCCAGATCCCAGAAGAAGGAGTAGGACCGCCCTTCTGCTGTACCGTTGGGTGGCCCTCATCGTGTGCCGCTTCTGTGGTCTCGACGGTAACTGTGGTGAAGTAACTGAAGCTGCTATTCTCTGTTGAGGACACGTTGAGCGTAGCCGATGCTGTCGTGTTGCCTGCGGAGTTGCTCACCATACAAGTGTACGTTCCCGTGTCCTGCATCGTGACATTGGTAAAGTTTAACGTCCCATCGTTAAGCACGGAAATGCGCACCTTGTACGCCCCGTGGGTCATTATAGACCCATTGGGCGTGATCCAGCTCACTGAGGTCAAAGAATTCGCTCGACATTTCAGTTCTGCCGCCATGCCCTCAGTCACATTCAGGTCCGCTGGTGGCTCCACGATCACTGGTGCATAACAATGGAAATAGTTCTGGTCGAGTTCACCGATGTAGCGCCCCTTGTGGCTGGTAGGTGACGAGCAGCGGGCACAGCAACTGGTATTGGCTGGCACCATTTCCTTTAGCCACCAACTGAGCCAGAGGATGTCACAGTTGCAGTTCCAGGGGTTGTGGTGTAAGTGTACCCTCTCCAAGTGGTGTAGTGGGGTGAAGAGGTCATGAGGCAGGAGGGTAAGGTTGTTGTGGGCCAAATTGAGCTCCACGAGGGACTGAAGATCATCGAAGGCATTTCTCTCAATCGTCTGGATCTGCGCATGCATCATCCACAGTTTCTGTAAGTGGACGAGGCCTTTGAAAGACCCTGGCCTTATTATAGACAGCTGGTTTCCTGACATTTCCAACTCATCCAAACGGACGAGAGGAATGAGGTTGGGGATCTCCTTTAAGTTGCACATGCCCAAGTTTAGGTACCGCAGGTTGCTGAGGCCTTCAAAGGCACCTTCTGAGATATACGAGAGCCTTTTCAGCTCACCCAAGTCCAGCCTTCGCAGCGATGGTACGCGGTTGAAGGCATAAGAGGGTATACTCTCGATAGGGTTATTCCTCAACCAAAGCTCTTTAAGTTTGGACAGGTACTCGAAAGCCCCATTGGGGATTGTGGTTAGACGATTATCAAAGAGTTCCAGAGTGTTGAGGTTAGCCAGCCCATTGAAAGCTCCGATTTCAATGTTGCGGATGTGGTTCTTGCTGAGCTGCAGGATCTCCAGGTGCCTTAGATGCTTGAAGCTGTCAACCTTGATCACCTGAATGAGGTTCTCCTGAAGGTTCAGGTACCTTGTGTTGGTGGATATACCATCAGGTACATCTCGAAGGCCGCGCCGCGTACAGATGACCTTGCTGAACTGGTTGCTACAAGAGCAGACGGAGGGGCAGGTCTGCGCTCTCACCAGGCCAGCCACCACCAGAAGCTGCAGGGCCAGTGACAGCACAAACAATGGGTCGGACAGGGCCCGGTTCCACCTAGGACCTCTCATCGTCTGCTGCATCAGGGAGGAGGTCATCTTGTTTATCATTCATAATTCGCTAACAGGTTCTCCACTCTTTGGGAAGGGTTTTATTAGGCCGAACTGCAAAAAAAGGAGACAAAGAACCATATAAGATTTGGAATACCACTATAGATGACACTACCACAAATCGATGCTAAATATAATCGATGCTATACATAATACACACTAAAATGTCATACATATTCAGTATTATTGAGCTTCTGTTGCTTATTTGCACATGCTCTTCAGTGGCTGATTCACTAAACAAATTATGCAAATTAGGTAATGCCACAAATACTGCAATAAAAGCTGCACTGCAATCAATTTCCA
>JAUCMR010000062.1:5130798-5142081 GCA_032357425.1 Enteromius argenteus
TATATATATATATATATACAGTGAGGTCAGTAAGTATTTGATCACCCTGTGATTTTGCATGTTCTCTTACTTAGAAAAGCTAATTGCCCCGTAGCCCTTTCTAGCTTCGTGAAGGTCTACAATTTTGTCTCTTGTGTCTTTTGACAGCTCTTTGGTTTTGCCCATGTTGCTACTTACACTCTGGCTGATTGTGGGGTGCACAGTTGTCTTTATGACAGCTAACGACCTCAAACAGGTGCTACTAATTTAGAATCATGAGCATAGTAAAGTTGGACTATTTAAAAGCAAAATAACAGGTCTTTGAGGGTCAGAAATCTGGCTGATAAGCAAGTGAACAAATACTTATTTGACACAGTAATTCCCAAATAAATTGTTAAAAGATCATACAATGTGATTTCTGGATTTTTCTTTTTAGATTCTGTCTCTCACAGTGGAAATGCACCTATGCTAAAAATTGTAGACCCCTCCATGATTCCTAAGTAAGAGAACTTGCAAAATCACAGTGTGATCAAATACTTATTGACCTCACTGTATATACATGTGTGTTGTCAAATCGCGATTAAGTTTTTGCTTACATAATATATGTATGTGTTGTGTTTATTGATTATGTACAGTATATAATACCCACAAACACAGTATATATTTTGAAAATATTTATATTTATATATATTTTTTCTTTCTTTTTTTTTTATAATTTTTTTCTTTTTTTAAATATATAAACATGACATTTTTCTTAAATATATGCATGCATGTGTTTGTATTCATATATACATAATAAATATGCACAGCACACATACATTATGTGAACAATTATTGTGGATGCGATTAATCACAATTAAACGATTCACAGCACTATATACATATATATGTTTAAATGTCATATTTAATGATTATAATGTTTAACATTAAAAAAGCCCTTTTGTATACTGTGTAACACGTTGATGTAATGTATCAGAAGGTGCAAACATTGTCAATTTTGATTTCATCTTGACTATAACAACCATTTGCCATTGTTTCCAGTAGTCACACTGAAATAGTACGTCAAGATGAGGACAATGCATCATGGGATACCGTATCCCAAACTGACATCTCTCTATTTCTAAAACAATTACATATTCGGATTCACATATCCCCCATCAAAAACACAGCAAACATGACAAGAAATCGATAGCACAGATAATCTCCTCACGCTTACATACAGATGTGACGTTATCTCCCGCATCGCTGCCACCTGCTTTGATGTATTAGTGTAATTAGGCAGAATTGTGTCTGACACACAGATGCCGCATCGATCGGGTCGCGAACGGACACCGCTGAGGAGATCTGCTCTTACGATCAATGTCTATACAGCATTATATATGTGTGTTTGGACACTTCTTTGCCAGAAATCACATGTTGTGCTGTCTGTCGTTTGACTTCACCAAATTCAATCTGCAGCCTTGGGAGGAAGCTAGTCTTATTGAGGAAGTATTGATGTATGATGAAGTTTCACCTCTGGTGAAAGCATCTGTGTGTTCGCGACCGATGTTTCTTTCACAGCTGCGCCTGTTCGGCACCAAGGACGGCAGTCGACCGCTAACACATGGCTCGGAGGAACAGGCCACGTCTGGTGGTGCATTGTGAGGCACAGCTGTACACCGTCAGAGCTCATCAAGAAGAAAGCTGCCTGGACGCCACTTAAAGGGATAGTTCACTCAAAAATTTACATTTTGTCATTAATCACTTACCCCCATGTTGTTCCAAATGTGTAAAAGCTTTGTCTTTGGAACACAATTTAAGATATTTTAGATGAAAATCAAGAGGCTTGTGTTTCACTGACTGCTAAATAAATAACACTGTCAAGGTCCAGAAAAAAATTTAAGACATCGTCAGAATAGTCTGCCATCAGTGGTTCAATCTGAATGTTAAAGCGATGAAAATACTTTTTTTAAAAAAGTATATAAATAAAATAAAATAAATGTTTTAAATAAAAGTATCTTTTTTCAATAATTTGTCTCCTCTGTGTCTCTCCGTGTCACTGAAGCACAATTTGGAGAATATCCATTGTTCTGTGTCAGCCGCGCCACAAGAAAGCACTGTTTTTGTTCAAATCAATGTGTAAATACGCATAGAAAATGTTTCACAGCTTGCAGAAAAGTGTGCATAGTTTGAGAGACATGGATGACATGAATTGTTAAAATCATTATTTTTGTTTTCTTTGTGCACAAAACGTATTCTTGCATTTTTGAAAAATTACAATTGAACCAATGATGAAACATGAATTATTTTATCGATGCCTTTACTAACTTTCTGAGCCTTGATCATGTAAGGATCCTTGCTGTCTATGGAAGAGCTTTCGAAATTTATCCAAAAAAAAATAAATCTTAATTTGTGCTCCAAAGATCTTACGTGTTTGGTACGACATGACGGTGAGTAATTAATGACAGAATCTTCTTTTTTGGTGAACTAGCCCTTTAAGGGAATTCATGAAAAGCCAAAAGATATTGGCTCCACTCGTCATTTCAAAGATGCATACAACTTTTATGTTATCCCTATTTTGTGGGTTTCAATATAATCATCTCCTAAGGGTGTTTCTGCTAACCATACTATCGTTACCGTTGTTTGTCTTTGTTCCTTGTCACACTTCAAGGTTGTCAAGTGGGTGTGGAAGGACGGACACCTCTTTCAGGATCATAAAGTCAAGTGGCAATTCTGAGCCTCTTCAGTCAGTTCCCCACGCAGCACATTCACATCTGTCAACAAATCACAACACCTCTGCATCTCAACTGACATTTTGTCGTTCGATTCAGAACAAATGATTATATGTATTGGTTACAGATATATAGAGTATAGAGTATAAATGTCTCAAATAAGCTATCAGCACTACGTGTTCACACCACAGGGAATAAAAAAACAAAACAAAAGTGGCTGGGAAAATGTTCACAGCTCACTAAATGTTCACACAACAGATTGGCCTGTCAACCTGCAACAATATTGTTTCAGTTTTCTCACTAGTCACCAGACAATACAGAAACCAAATTTAGTGTGTTATCAAAGTTTGCATTAAATAAATAAATAAATAATAATAATAATAATAACAATAATAATTAAACAAATGAATGAATGAGGAGGACAGAACAAAAACACTTCTAAAAGGACTACAATTTCCCTTTTCTTGACAATGCAATTCTACATCTTTTATACATGATTAAACAAAATTGATGGCACAATAACATTTTCTTAAATATTGCCAAATAAATGTTTTTTATTTACAATAACCAATTGTCTATTACCGCACAATGTATACCATCACCACCATGCAATATTATTATTATTATTATTATTATTAAAAGCTTATTAAAATCCCTACAAAACATTTGTTGATCTTTGTGTAGTACATATAATGCATTCTTTTAATAATTTGTAATATAAGTCTTCAATGCATAGTTTAATTACTTTTCTATATTTCCTATTATTAGGGGGGAAAAAAACAAATTAAAAAAAATCTACAAAATAATATTTTAGTTTTCTATATTTCTATTTCCTGCATTACTAAATGTATTATTATTATTATTATTATTATTATATAAAACAATATAACACACTGCTAACCAATATTTTGTTGTATATCCTAAACTTTTTTTATATATACTGAAGAATTCAATATATAGTTTTATTAGTTTTTGTCTATATTTCTATTTTAGTATTGAATATATGTAATATATTCAATTAAATATATAAGATAATACATTAAAACACACAATAACAACAACAAATAATAATAATATATTATTATTATTATTATTATTATTATTATTATTATTATTATTATTAACTCAGATAAAACATTAATAAAAAAATAAACACTAAATAATTATGATTTGCAATACATGTACTAATCATACTTCTATTATTATTTTTTTTGTTCTTTTTCTTTTGAAAAAGAAGTCAAAAGATCAAATCATTTCTCTTTACATAAATTTATATTAAAAATGTACCAGCTACAACAGAGAGCTTTTTACAGAGGGGAAAAAAGAAAAGTCTAAATAATAGTGTCTTTGTGCAATATGCAGCAACAATAACAGTAAAAAGAATTAAAAATTAAGGAAGGGATTAAATATTGGAAGTCTAATTTTAAAGTATGTCTTTTCTACTGCATCAAAAGCAGGAAATGTAGCACTAAAAGCCAGCGGTAGCAGGAGATGCAGATAGCAGGCGAAATCCCTGCAGGGCTTCAGAGACAAGACATTCTCATGTTACACTACATTTGTTGAATTAATAACAGATCATTTAGCTGCAGGTGCAGGCACACACTGTGCTCCCCGAGTTAAACCTAGCATACAGGGCTGCTTTCTTCTCTGATCTCAAATCAGTCTCCTCTCAGCAGATCTGCCTTTGAGTGGATCAGGTTTGCAGAACAAACTCCTGGATGAGAATCATAAAACCACTTCTACAGTCTGCCACCGCTGAAAAACTGCACATCTGTGTGTCCTCTACGGGCATCTGTATTTTGGGTCCCTAGGCGAGTAGGTCTTATTTACTGACAGTTCTGTACTTTGCCCTACATAGTGTCCAGACGACAACAAAATATGATACAGTATGATAGTGGCCCAAAAATAACAATTCTGTTATCAGTTGCTCTTCATGCCTTTAAAGTCCATACAACTTTTTTGATGAACACTAAAGGAGATATTTAGCAGAATTTTCTGGTCAATTTTTCAATCAGTGAAAGCAGGGACTGTCTAGAATTTCGAACAAATAAATACACAAATAGCAAAAATAACTTTTTTTTCCCTCTCGAAGCAGATTATTGCAGTACGTTTTACAAGATAATACTATTTCAGTCTTTCTATTTAAACATTTCACATTTAATTTAGCGTTTCTTGCCATTTCGCTGTAATTATTTGTGAAATTGACTGAATTGAAAACATTTTCTACACTTTGTTTCAGTGCATGACTTGAATAAAACATTGATAAATTAATAAAAAGAGACATGAATAAAAACATACAGTCATTTCTTTTTTTTAAAAGTTGCAACTAAAATAAAAAGGAAAAAAGAAAGAAATTTCTTTTTAATTTTCATGTTTACTTCAGGATCTTGCTTGCGGTTTCATAGTTTTGCTTTTTGTGTGTGTGAAATTCAGGTGCAATTTTTGAATGGACATTATTTATTTATTTATTATTACATGAAAAAGACAAAAAAAAATGCTTATGTTTAAATAACATATTGTTTTCTTTTACTTTATATATATTTTTTAATATATTATTTTTAAATATTTTATATTATTATTTTTTTTCCTTTATATATTTTATGAGGTTTTAACTAAAAAAGTATTTTGAACTTACACCAGAAATGTTTCTTTCATTTAATTAAAATTTTCAAAAATGCAATTATTTTCAAATGAAATAAATAAATATTTGAAACATATGAAACATTTTTGGCATACTATCCTTTTAAGAAAGAAAAAATGGTCAATTTGTCATTTCCTGGTGTATATAAACCACTAACCCTAACTTCTCAGCACAAATAACATCTCAATAACATCAATAACATCTGTCCTGATCAAATGTCGATCTGCATGAGTCAGGACGGTCTTTCTGAAGGAGGCAGCCTCGCGTTTGATTCTTCAGATGTTGTGGGTCTAATCGCTGTGCTGTTTAATTTAACAAAGCGACAGAAAAGGCTGAGACAACTAAGGCGAGGGAGCAGTTGCCTTCCAATGTCACCATCTGTTATTTATACAGTTACCGCCTCCTACGGGAGACAGCAAAAGGCCACATATTGCAGAAAAAAACATAAATCTATCACTTCAACTCATTATCTTTTTAATCAGCTGACCCAGGCTCCCCTCTCAGGGGAACGACACAGCCGGGGTACGTTTAGGACAGACCCATAACTCACCAACCGCTCCCCCGTCCAGAAAAAAACCTCACAGACCGTTACAGTGAATATGATATGAGGTGCTCTGGAGGAATGATATAGGAAAACAATCTGCAATCTGGATTGATAATGCAGGTACTGGACTGTATGTCTGCACCCACAAAGGTTTCAGATTTATATTTTCCCTAAAATATTTTTTCCCCACTAATAAACATCCCCAGGGTTTGAAATAAGTTGAACATTTAATCGTTATGTGGTATTTTATGAGAAATAAGAAATTTACAGTTGAACAAATGTACAAAAAGATATCTTATACAGTATATATATATATATTTAGAATTGTTTTTCAAAATATAACCAAAACAGTAATACTATAAAATATTATTCCAATTAAAAACAATTGTTTTCCAGTGTCTTCTATTTTTCACTATATATAAATGTATGTGGTGGAAAAGCTGAATCTTCAGCAGTCAACCGTACAAACTTTTATTTTTTTATTTCTTTATTTATTTTTACTGTAAGTCCTCGATATTTTTGTGGATACCATAATACTTCCCCACAGAATTCTTTGATGAGTAGTAGGTTCAACAGAGCAGATTTATTTATAATAAAAATATTTGATAATTTTATAAATAACCATTATTATCATTTTTGATCTATTTAATGCATTCTTGCTGAATAAAAGTGTTCATTTCTTTACAAACAATTATTCCTGATCCTAAACTGTTAAACGGCAGTATATATAGTCATTTAAGAAATATAAAACGTGTTTGAAAAACTAAAACTATTTAAATATATATATACACATTTAAAGTCCCCATGTAGTTTCTTCTTCTTCAGTATAAATTCGCTAGTCTTAATTTTATCTATAGGCTCGTTTACTACAAAACAATGACAGATTTGGCATTCAAAAGCTATAAGCATTCCAACCAGCACTTCAGCTTCTCATCAAATGCTTTCTAGAATCCAAAAAGCCCGCCCCCTACACTATAAATACATGCTGAAGCAGAAATCAGTCGCTTTCTGTACAATCAGTGGCAGGTAGTACACTATATAGGGGTAAGGGAATGATTCAGACCAGACAGTGTAAATATACTGTACATTGGGTAAAAATAAGTCACCATTTTTGTTTCAATTCACTTCAGTGCATCTTTAACAGGGATGCAAATTTTCATGTGAACAGTCACCATTAAAAGAGATCTTAACTGTTCAGTTGAGCGTGTCTTCAAAAATATTGTACATACTCACCAAACTTTTTTTTTTTTTCATTTCACATGTTGATTTGCTCTGTTCTGCAAGCCCTACAAACTATTGCATTGGAAAATCTGCATAAATATTTCACAAAAACAATTCCACATGATACGAGCAATTTCACCGCTGATTATAGTCTGAAATTACGCCGGAGAAAACCACAGAGCTTCACAAACTACAGTGATAACTAGTCTATTTCTGATGATTTCAGCACATAATTGTTCAAACAAAAATCAGAGTACAAAAAGTTAAAAATATGCTGGATTGAGTTGCTTAAACTACACTCTTAAAAATGAAGGTGCTTCACGAAACCATAGAAGAACCTTTTTGGCTAAACGGTTCCATAAAGAACCTTTAACATATGAAGAACATTTCTGTTTCACAAAAGTTTCTTTGTGGGCGAAAGAAGATTCTTAAGATTCTAAAAACGTAAGAAAGTGATTAAAACAACCTTTGACCGAAAACCAATAGTTCTTCTATGTCACTGCTTTAAAGAACCTTTGAAGCCAGCTTTATTTTTAAGAGTGTATAATATATAACGACTAGCCTTGGTATGTCTGGGAAATTAATAAACACCAGACACATGGACTGCTTGTAATTCAGTCGTGTTTGATCTCATCTATCTTCCTCTCCAACGAGACGGCTCCTACATCAGCTTGTGTGTGTCAGATGCGATCCCATCTTCAGACGAGGCTCGGTGCCTGATCTCCAATCAGCCAAAGTGTGTTCCTCACAACCTGTTCCTGTACACTCACCTGCCAAGTCTTCCACAGTGCCAGCAGTTTCTGGACATCTTCACGCTCGGTTTCTCTAGCTGGCTTCACCCTGAGCACACAAAAGAGAAGAAAACAGCCACGTTACAATTACAAACCACTTGGATCATTTCGCTTTCTCCGGCTCCAAAAGGGAAGCGCGGAAAGACAAAGCTTTTGTTTGCAAACCTATTAAACTAGCCAACCTGTTTTCTACTGACTAACTTCAAGCATTTCCAAATAATAGATGTGCTTAATATAAACGTCAATGTAAGAAATCCCCACTTGGACTCGTTCATAATGACCGGTTAGAAAATGTTCACAGTTTCCTCAGCAGAGGAGATGACTCAGACGCCAGCGCTGCTAAACAAGCACAAGCGTTTCTGTTTGATCCTCATGTTTCTCGTGTCTAAGTAGTTTTGGTAAGTGGATAGTGTGTGCTTTTGTTTTGTATAGTTTGCAAAGATGTATTTTGGGAAACAGAATATGCTGACCTGATGTTAACTCTCATTTACAAAACTCGTAAACTGTGAAAAAACCCATTGGTCTTGATTTCCACAAAAATTATTCTGTTATTATTTACCAAATCCACATTTGTTTCAAGAGGAATATCTGTCTGTCTGTCTCTATCTATCTATCTATCTCTCTATCTGTCTATCTATCTGTCTGTCTATCTGTCTGTCTATCGTTTAGTCTATCTATCTGTCTGTCTGTCTGCCTGTCTATCTATCGTTTTGTCTAAGATGTTTTTTTACCAAATCAAGTTAAAAATTAAATTAATTAAAATATTGTTATACATACATTAAAATCCATTAGTGTGTCATTAAGATTCTGACTATTAGTGTATTTTACTAATAATATCTAATTTTCAAAGATTTTAATTCTAGTTACATAAACATTAATATACAGTATAAGTATCCACTACAACCATCAATTAAAAATAAATAATTGTAAATGAAAAAAAAACAAAAAACAAACATACCGGAAAATACATGTTTGATTTATTTATTAACTGCAGACATACATTTATCACTAAAATGAATTTTTACAAAATATGTTACTCATTTTGACTTCTTTTACTAAATACTTTGGAAAATCTTTTTACAGTTCATGGAAACACAAAACAAAACAAAAAAACTTGAATTCTTCTTATTTCTGTACGCTAATAAAAAAATAAAAAGAACACACACACACATAAACACATTAGGGGTCATGTTAGATGTTACTAAAATGCTAATACCAATTAAAAACACCAAATGATGATATTTCTCACTTGTCTCATAACCAAACATGTCACACCAGTTTAAAAATTCATATTCTCTTGAGCTTTGTGCCTTTGATATTTTTGTCCAAATAATGACCAGATTTTATTTTCAGGCAAAGTACGTCTTTATTCAAGCTGTTACTTTCCATCACTTTAAAATGGCCAGAAATCATAATTTTCATCAAAAGTAACCACTCAAAATGAATGACTGTATTAAACCCAGCAGCACGATCAATATAATTATTATATTTAAAATTCTTAGATCAATATAAATTCCAGGCAGTCGAGAACGAACACAAATCTGACCCCACACACATCCGCAACCGCTATGACTATAATTATGCAAACAAATATAAAGGAATCTAAACATAATGCATAATGCTCTTCTACATACTCTTCTCCAAATATATGTGGGCTTTTTTCTGTCTAAATTGCAGCACAATATGTTCTCATCTGCACTAATGCTCCGCTCCTCCTGTCCCAGAAAATGAGGAGGCGTGTCATGAGCTACACTAGATGCTTTTCAGGAAGTCTTATATAATACAGAGAGAGACTGAGACTAATAATATGGAGAGATAGAGACGCGTGATACACAAATGCGCACATAAGCATTACTGGATCTCCCATGAGCGGTCTTCAGAGAAATATTAATCAAACAAATACAAAATTCATTGACCATCCAATGCATATTAAACATAAAACCAGCAGGGACTTTCTCAAACCGGCAAGCTTTGATCTGATTGGATGGTATGATATCACATCTATGTTCCAGGGTGCATTGGATTGTAGAAGTCTGTCTGGAAATAAAGTTCTTTTTACAAGGTACCTGCAACTAAAATGAGATATGGGATAACATTTCAGCCTCTACATGTATCTATTTCTGTCTAAACAGGTAAGAGCTGCAAAACAGATCTGATTTTAGTCAGTTAGAGACTTTGATTTCATGCCGTTTTCCAATAACTGTCCAGATCCTCTCAGCAAATTGATGTGATACCGTAAGCATGCATATAAACAAAGCAGCCTTGATCAACTCTAGACTTTATATGTTCTTAACGCTTAAAAAGTGATTCCATACTCAAGCTCCTGCTAACACTTAGATTCATTGTCTTCCTTGACAGTGTTCTAGATCGACTTTTTACATTTCCCACTTCATGTGAAGCAGCCACATTTCTTCCAGGCAGGAGGAAAATATATGCTAGCTATAATTAGTATAGCTGACATACATATTCAAATGTGCATACATTAGACAAGGATGTAGCGGACAAAATTGAAACATCTAAATAGCCTTATGATCATATAAAAGCAACACAGACATAAAAAACAACAAAAGAACGTTATTAAGTTATTCTATTCAAGGGAAAAGGTGGAAATTTGTATATATGTACGAAATATAATACAAACTATTAATCCGTGTTTATATATATATATATATATATATATATATACATACACACACACACACACACATCTTTCAATGTATTATATTTTTATTAAAGATATTTTAGTTATGTAACTTAAGTATATAACTATATTTACATTAAGTATATTTTTATATATATTACACTATTTTAGCATACACACACACACACACACATAGTACAATTGAAATGTATACATTTATATATTTGTAAGGTTTTATCATAAATTATGGGAAATATGTATAAAACTGTACAACATTCAGTGTATCTCAGGAGAAATTATATTTTATTTATATATTATCTATTCATATATATTTTTATATAAAATATTACATATTTATTATACATCACACACATTATATATATATATATATATATACAGTGAGGTCAATAAGTAATTGATCACCGTGTGGTTTTGCAAGTTCTCTTACTTAAAAAAATCATGGAGGAGTCTACAATTTTCAGCATAGGTGCATTTCCACTGTGACAGACAGAATCTAAAAAGAAAAATCAGGAAATCACATTGTATGATTTTTTAACTATTTATTTGGGAATAACTGTGTCAAATAAGTATTTGATCACTTGAGTCAAACAATTTTAATATTTGGTACAGAAGCCTTTTTAACAATTACAGAGGTCAAACGGTTCCTGTAGTTCTTCTCCAGGTTTGCACACACTGCAGGAGGGATTTTGGCCCACTCCTCCATACAGATCTTCTCTAGATCTGTCAGGTTTCGG
>JAUCMR010000062.1:5142181-5152887 GCA_032357425.1 Enteromius argenteus
CACAGTGGAAATGCACCTATGCTGAAAATTGTAGACCCCTCCATGATTTCTAAGTAAGAGAACTTGCAAAATCACAGTGTGATCAAATACTTATTGACCTCACTGTGTATATATATATATATATATATATAAACACATACAGTATATATTTTGAAAATGTTTACATGTATATTCATTTATAAATTTCTATTCTTATACTTTTAATTTTTAATTAATATACAAATATGACATTTTTCTTAAATGTCATGCGTGTGTGTATAAATATATACTTAATAAATATACACAGTACACACATATTAGTGCTGTCAACACATACACACACACAGTTTTATGCGCATTATTGTTATTATATATACTTTTTAACTAAAACTATTTTACATTACAATTTTATTTTTAGAGGTACAGTATATACATACAATCTAGTTATCAATATCTTTTTTTTTTTAGGTTTCATTGTAAATTACGTGAAATATTCATAAACTGTATGACCTTCATGAGTGGATCTCAGGAGGAACAATGAAATATGCATATAAGCATCTTTTTAACTGGGATGGAGCTTTGCGTTCTTAAAGCTACAGGATCCTATTTTTCAAGCGCAGAACTTTATCTGAGAAGATCAGATGAAATGGCCCCTTTAACACCAACTCTGAATACAAGATACACATCTGATCCATGTCAGTGGAATCAAACAAACACACAGCAAAGTTCTGAAGCAAAGAGTGTCGGTCCGTATCCCACAACCTTCCCTGCCCACACATCCTTTGCCTGCTACCAGAGGCATCAACCCTGACCCGACAATCTATAAATATGTTTCCCATCATGCTCCCGAGGCTGGTTTTGACGCACTCCACTTTGGAGCGCTTTTATCTTTAAACTGCTGCTGTGAGTAGATCAAAACACCAACAGAGATTGGTGGAGATTGTGAGAGTGCAAATGCAGCAGCAGATTTCTCTTGCACTACGGTCAACTTGTTTGATCACCTCTGTTGTCTTGTTTTCCTTCTCTTTCTTTGGCTCTTTGGTCTTCAGTGTAACCTAGAACCGGTCTTGAGTCCCTGAAGTGTAACTCAGCTTTGATTTGAACACCCGTAGGGTCAGAATGCATCACCCTGAGTGAGAAAAAAAAAAAGCATAAATGTAGATGGCCTTTAAATCAATGGCCTGCGGTCACACTGGAAACGAATGCAGGAGAACACAAGAGAGCTGAAACCAGCAAGGTTGTCTGGTCCATTTGTCTTCTTCGAACGGTAAATCTATCTGTGTCTGAACAGGGTCCCACAACGAGGAAAAATAACGATGACCCTACGGGAGACATAATGAGGCATCATGTAAAGGTAGAGAAGAGAGAGCATGAGATTGAGAGAGAAGTAAGGCCGACCATAAATCATATCTCAGCTCATAGGCTACCTTGACTTCAATCCAAATATGCTCTTTCATGCATATCTTTTTGCAATATATGGAAATTTTTTTTGGTGCAAAACTGGATATTCAAGCAGGAATAATGAGTACATTGCTTATTTTTTACTTGAAATGATTAGAAGTGATAGTAAAATCACTGATACTGTAACAAAAATTCTACCTCTAATTTTAAATTGTGTTAATAAAGTGTTCTTTTGAACTGTCTAATCATCAAATAATTCTGAAAAAAGATGCATCAGTTTTTTACAAAAATATGCAATAAGCAATGATAATAATAAAAAATGTTTCTTGTAATGGTTGATGAAAATTCAGCTTTGCCAGCACAGTAATAAACTAATAATAATAATAATTATAATAATAAAAAATATACATATATGTATTATGTATTGATATTATATTTCTAAATGAAACTAGATGTTTAATTAGAAAAAAGAAAAGTTGGGCGGGACTGTTTAATCTTTATTGATTGGACCACAAAAAGTGGGCGTTACTTTACAGAATGGAGACAGATGGTTGAAAACTGAAAAAAAAAGAAAACAAAAAGAGGAGAACTAAGTTGTTAAATTTAGCAAAAAACATTAAATCATGAAATTATTTATCCGATAAGTGTTCCAATAAAACCAGCAATGTGTATTAATTAATTTTTTTTCTACTTTATTATCCCCAAAATTACAGCTAGGTCAAAAACACACATTAGAGCATGACTTATCAGGAAGAAATTCAATTTTAGGTAGTTTTCCACCATCCTGAGCTAAATTTCATTAGCCTTTTTTTTTTTTTTTTTGCACATTAAGCTGTTAATGTACTGATACAACATGCAGATCATTAAAGAATATTAAAAAGGAATCACAGGAAAGCACCCCAGACATTTTCAATTTGGTTCAATCGCATTCACACTGTGAGGATTTGAGGTTTTAATTAATCTATATTCAGATTTATTATATTAAGAGAGCAGTAATTGTAATTAATAGAATATCACACATGCTGTCCTAACTGGTAACTAGAAGTGCTGGATTGCTAATTACATGTCATTTTGTGGATCTGTAAGTGTGTGTGTGTGTGCGTGGCAAAACATCAGTGCAAGCTGTTGTAATATGAAGAGCAATTATTTGTATTACCTGATCTAATACTGATATGCATATACAAACATACATAAATGATGATACTGATCTATATGTATATTCAATCTGCAAATATAGTTAGGCAAAGTTAGAAAATATTTCACATTTTTTTATTATTTCTTTTAAAATTATTATTATTGCAATTAATTTGACTTGTGTTGGAACAGAATTATCATATAGGAGTATTGAATTGTGCATTGAATAGTTTAAAGGTGACAGTAAATGCATTGTATTTTGTAATAATTTGTTAATATTTCCATTTCAATTAAATGTTAAAATAAATGAAAATGGACACTGAAAATTTAGCTTTGCAATATAAAATAAAATGCATTTCAAAATAGATGTATAAAACCCTAATTTTAAGTTGTAATAATGCATTTTTTTTCTGAAAAGCATCTGTACTCATTAGTGTATGCATAAATGATCATCTCAAATTATCACCAGATAGATTCCACCGCTGCTAGATGCCAACTGAAGGTTAACAGCATAAGCGGAAACCAAAGTAAAATCTCCAGTCATTTGGGAATAAACCACCTTCCTTTAGAGCAGGGGTGGGGAACTCCGTCCCTGCAGAGTTCAGCTCCCACCCTAATTAAAACTCACCTGCCTGTAGCTTAACTGTTCAGACCTTGATTAGCACGTTCAGGTGTGTTTGATTAGGGTTGAAGCAAAACTCTGCAGGGCTGCGGCTCTCCAGGACCAACGTTCCCCACCCCTGCATTAGAGCCTCCTTATAAGGGCCCACAAAACTGATTCCAAATCAGCATAAATGGCTTTTGTACCAATGACACATCATCATGTTAATGGCCTTGACAGATGGTGTGTGAATACCCTGATCAATACCATTCCAGACCTCTTAACCTTCAGTAGTGCAAAGCAAGACCTGGAGAAAATAAGGCTATTGATCAGGGCAATAGAGTGGAGAAATGCATACTGCACGCTAGCAACAGGCTAACTGCTGCATGTGCACTTCCACTAACATACTAACTCACGACTAATGTTTATCGAAGCAAACTCTGTCATTAAATTACAAGTGTGTTTTATATCTAAACCACCTACAGCAAAAGAATAACTTGCTTGACACAAAAGAGAAGTTAAAGGAATTTAGTTCACTTAAAAAATGAAAACAATCAGTTTGTTTCTTCATCAGAACAGATTTAGAGAACTGGATCCTCTACAGTGAATGGGTGCCGTCAGAATGAGAGTCCAAACAGCTGACAAAAATAAAATCTACAAGAAATTAAAAAGCTGCACATTTCTAAAAAAACAGCTCTAGAATTAAGATGTTTTTATCATTGCTTCTGACAAAAATACAAGTCCTCTATTATTAATACCGTTTTCTCCTATGAAAACAAGTCATTTTATCTGTATCAGGAGAGCAATATGTCTATATCAAGCACTGTTTACAAGCAAAAACAGTTCTGGCTGTGGATTTTAATGCAAAAAAATTGACTTTTTCAATAAATGAAACGTATGAATTTAGTACTTAATCAGAAGCGAGTGTTTAAAGTTAAAACCTCTTAATGACATTTGTTTCTTACAAACGCATAGCTTTTCACTTCATGACATGCTAACTGATGGATTTGAGTCATGTGGATCACCTTATTGTGAATATTTTTTACACATTTATTAGCTTTTTGAACTCTCATTCTGACGGCACTCATTCACTACAGAGGATCCATTGGTCAGCAAGTGATGTGAAGCCATTTGGGTTTTTTTCTAAATATATTCTGATGAATAAACAAACTTGGATGGCCTTAGGGTGAATAAAAGTTCAGCAAATTATTTCTGTTTCTTTAAAGCGTGATCTTTCTGTTTACTCTGCCTCTAAGACCTGTCCTTGATCTACCAGCAAAACAGCTCTGGATCCAGACTTCCCGCTGCGCTGAGAGCTGATCAGTGCCGTAGTCCGAGAGATTAGCGGCTCCTAGAGCATGTAAGCTTCTGTAACCGCACAATTGACACACAACAACAAACACTGAAGTGAGTCCCTCTGCATGCTCAATCAAGGTATTGCACAAAGTCAGAAAGTTGGCATCTCGGAATAAGACAGCATTCAGCGTATGCGCAAAACTGAAGCTACAACTCGCTTTTCTTAAGAGGATTTAGGATATCAGCTAAAAGCAGAGCGCTCATACAGGTATCTGTAGACTTGATGGCTGAGTTAAGTCGAGACATGCTGATGTTGTGCCAAAAAGCAAAATCTACACACTACAATATAACACGAGTAATGCTGTTTGGCTGAATCAAATGTGTTAAGTGTCAGATAACTGTTTGTGCTTGCAAATCTTATAGAAGTGCAACGCTAGCTTGATGGTAGATCATTGCAAGCATTTTAGTAGGTGTTGCTCTTACATTCTGGTTTGAAACCAATTTAGATGCTTTCAGAATTGGAAATTGAGAGGAGAAAGAATGAGACTGACAATGTATAGGTATAGTTTAGCCAAAAAGGAAAATTCTGTCATTGTTTACTCATTCTCATGTCATTTTAAACCTGTATGACTTTTTATATTCTGTGAAAAAAGGCAAAAATATCATAAAAGTAGCACGAGTGTCACATACAGTTTTGTTAGTGTTAACTAAATTATTACTACTACTAATAAAAAAAAGTTGAATACAAATATTAGATGCTAAACTTAAAAATGTGATTGCTTATCAATGATAAAAATAAATAAATAAATATATATATATATAAAACTTCTTAACCCAGAAACAAACAACAAAAGCTAACAATACACACACACACAATATTTATTATGTCTATATAAATACACACACAGTATATATTTTGAAAATATGTTTATACATGTTTGTGTGTACATATAATATTTAATTATTTTAATACAGTATATAAACAACATTTTTGTAAATATATACATGTATGTTTGTGTATTTACAGTATATGTACATACAAATAATCCACACATTTTTTATGTAATAAAACACACATATATCTGTATTATGTAAACAAAAACTTGTATTTCTGATGTGATAAAAAAAAAAAATATATAAATATATATATACACACACACACACACGCATGGAAATGTATAAAATGAAAAAAAATTATACTGAAAATATAAATAATAGAAAACAAGCTTATTCAAATGATTAATACATATTATAATGAAAGAAAAGAGCTGAATTTCAAATCTTTTTAGTGAAAAACACAAGTTTAAAAGCTGATTAAATCAAATCTCATTGAAATTTGAATATATGCAAATAAGGTGCGTCAAAAACGTGCCACATCAGATTTGATGCCAACGATGCTAAATCTAATTGAAAAATTAATAGATTGTGCCCTAACCGATTATAATGCACCAAATTATGAGTATGTACATATGCATATTCAAACTGTCTAAAATAAGAATCAACCACTATAGAAAAGCAACAGATTTTAAGCTATTATCTACAGATTTCAGGAAGGTCCTGTATGGTTTATTGTTATGATAGAGCCTTTTTGTTCATTTTTTGAGCTTGACAGTTCCTAGTCACCAGAAAACAGCAGCATGAGACGAGAAAGAAAGAACATCACACAGGTTTGAAATGACATGATGGTAAATACATGATGACAGAACCTTCATTTCTGGATGAACTATCACTTTAAGCAAATTTAGGAATCGGCAATAGACAACGACATTTATCTGAAGAAGAGTCAGATGAGCTAGAGATGTGCTATGCACCAGTCGGAGAAGCATTTAGCATCAGCAAAGCTGGAACAATTGCTCATATGCCTTAAACGAACTTGTCAGCTCTTTTACAGCATGATGGATACCAGCAACTCACACCATCCGGCTTATTTGTGACACAGATGAAGATAATCATCATCTCTTGTGGTAATGCTGATGAAAATGACAATAATTATGATGAGAGAGGGCGGGGGGATTGTGCTCCTACAATTTGGAGAAAAAAAAAAGGTAAATACTCCCCAAAATTCTGATGACACATCAGAGAGCACTATAAATCACTCACTTCCCTTCTTTATTCTGTTTCCTTTAGAACGATGGAGGGAAAAAATGCCAGACGACGAGAGGATGAACACGGCACGCTTCAGTGGCCATGACTGCACTCCCTGGGAAGAAAAGCAGTCTGTCAGGACCATTATTCAGGATAAAATGCCCTCTTTTCCTCTGATCTAGGACCAGCTGAACCTATTCTTAAAGGAATAGCCCCGGTGATATTGAGTGCTATTGTTAAAAAAAACTAAAAAAAATGAAAACAGCTTTAAAATAAAATACTAACACAACTGGGGAAACAAATAACCTAAGCTAAAACACATTTTCATGACATGAAAATAAAAATGGATTATTACAATTATTTATTTGTTAATTTACATACATTCCATTTATTTATTTATTTATTTAATATAAATAAATAAATTAAATATAAGTACATAAAAATAAATAAATCCATTAATCTATGCAATTGAATGAAAGCTAAAGTACAAAACTAACTAAACAAACAGAATAAAACATAGTACGAACAGTCTAAAGTAAATAAATCAAATTTAATGAAAACTAAATGAAAATTTTGAAAACTAAACAAATTAAATAGTGCTCTAATGGAATGGAAACAAACAAACAAACAAGCAAACTAAAATAAATAGAAAGGTAAACAAACAAATAAATAAATCCATAAATATATCTTATGGAAAGTAAAGCACAAAAAAAATGTATAAATAAACAGAATAAATATATAAAACCAAAAAAAAAAAAAAAAAAACTAAATAGAAAGCTAATGAAATATAAACTAAATGTAAACTTGTAAAATAATAATTCATAAAGTAGAAAAACAAACAAACAAATGAATAAATAAATAAAAATAATAAAAGGAATGTAAGTAAATAAAAATATATAAGTATTATTTTTTTATTTACTTCCATTTAGTTTAATTATTTAATAGTTATAATAGTAATTTGATAAATAAATAAAAATGACAGTAAATAAAGAAACTTATAAATAAATCCATGAATCTATGCAATTGAAAGGAAGCTAAAGTACAAAAACAAAATAAATTAACACGATAAAACAAATATAACAAATAGTTTAAAGTAAATTAAAATTTGAATGAAAAAGTTGAAAACTAAACTAACTAAATAGTAATCTAATGGAACGGAAACTACATGAGAAACTATGAATAAATGAATGAAATCAAAACAGAAAAAAAATAAAAAAGAGGAAGAAAAACATGAAAACCCCATCAGGTCACTCATTATCTGTTTGTTAACTATCACAGTGTAGACTGTGCTATCATCATCAATTTTTAAAGAATACAGTAATTTGACTTAAATGTATTATTTATACCCATTCACTTTAACAGTGACTATAGGCAAACTGTCACTTGTGTTGTGCCTCAGCAGTCACGGCCACTTTCCTACAGAAGATTTTAGAGTCAGTCAAGCTAAGCTTCCAGCATTCTCCCACAGCGAGAGTTTCCACATCGTCCAATCACAAAGTCATCAGAGCAGTAAAGCTTCATGACAACACTGATACCATGACAACACAGACACCATCCCCTCCGCCTGTAAACATAGTCCAAGTCCACTATCATCTGCGCATGAGTTCACAAACAAGCCGCGGGCCGCACTTTGGGCGAGAAAAGAGCAGAAGCAATTCTGAGATGCTTCGTGATGGAGACAAAATGAGAGGGTCAGTCTATTCAAGTTAAATTTGCTGGGTCCTTCTGCATTTGCCGCGGAGTTAATCTGATATATGGCCATAGGCTGAATCTATTTGCGTAAGAGCCTTTGCCCTTGGCTCATAGATCAGTCAAGCAGCCCTTGCTTGCTCTGTACCTTCTGTAATGGATGACTGCAGAAAGAAGCGATGCAGGTGCACCTTAAGAAACCCTAAACTGGGAAACAAGAAACGGCAGGCAAGTTAGGCCGTCAGGCAGGTTATAAATATTTGCGCAGGTCGTTCTTCTTCCAGTATCAAAGAGCACCTCCAGCCGGGTTAAGGAGAAATGGGATACATGTAACAGTAAAATATGAAATGTGAAGAAGCGTATTCTTAAAGGGACAGCTCGCACAAAAAAATACAACTGTTACCATTTACTTGTCCTTATGTAGTTCTAAACCAGAATAAAATATTTTTTCATCTAATCATTTTAATTTAGTGTGTTATTGCAATTACTGGTTGCAAAAATAAATAAATTAATAAATTAATTAAAATAAATAAAATTTAAATTTAGTCCATATTACCTAATCATTTTAATTAATTTAAGCCTCTTTTTTTGCAATTACTGAATGCGAAAAAATTAAATAAATCTCTATTTCCATACAGGAAGTAAATGGGGCCCATTCTTTTGTGCATATGAAAGCAAATTTAAGAATACTTACTAAAACAAAAATGAAAAAAATAAGAAAATTATTAAATAATTAAATAAAATCATTCAATAAAAACATGCCATTTTTGTTATAATTGCAATAAAAAACTTAATTAAAATTAAAATGATTATGTAATTTTGACTAAATTTAAAAGAAAATGGTGAAAAGACAAAAACTGTGACTTAAAAAAATATAATATTTTGCCAACAATCAAAAGACTCAAATTTTATACAATAGTTCAATAAACAAGAAGATGGAATAATTTTGGGCAGTATAAGATCTTAGAATTATTTTAACAGAAATCTCTTATGCTCACAAATACAACATTTATGAAAAACAGTAATACTGTAAAATATTAAAACAACTCCTTTCTATTATAACATTTAAAATTTAATTTATTCCAGTGATGGCAAAGCTAAATTTGCATCATCATTACTCTTTAGTGTCACACGATCCTTCAGAAATCATTAAAATATGCTGCTTCACTTATATCTAATCAATTCTAATCTAGTTACTTGATACATTTTTGTTTCATGATTTGATGAATAAAAAAATTGAAAAAAAAAAGTGTTTATTTGAAAACAAGAAAACTTTACATTGCAAATGCCATTTTGACATCAATTTAATTTTATTTTTATTTAAAATAAAATAAAATAAAATAAACAAAAGTACTGACCCCAAACCTTTGAACACTGAAACTAACTAAGCCACTGAAACTAACTAAGAATCAAGTTTTAAGTGTCCTCAATCATCTCTGATCTTCCCCACTTACATACTCTGTTCTGAAGCGCCACAAACACACATGCACTGAACACATTCCCAATCCTGGCCTGAGAAAGAAAGATGTACTGTGAACTGGTAGAGATGGAGAGTGATAGTGGTGTTCAGGGAAAGAAAGGTGGCAGATGCCTAGTGAAAGAGAGCAGGTCTTTTTGCGGCGGCTTTCAGTGCGAGAGGAGGCCTGTCTGAAGAGGTTATTTATTTTTCATCTAGAAATGGAAAGTGAAGAGTGATGTGGAGAGAGCCTTGCTGGAATTACACTGGAGACTGTAAAGGCGCCGGAGTCTCCCGGGATTATTCGCTCCCACTCTCGGCCATCTTGATCTCGAGGAGGGAACTGTTGCTTGATGTCTCTCATCCTACATAGTTGCACTTTTTCAAAGCCTCCTCAATAGGTGTCCTCCTTCTCATTTCATACGCAATTATAGCAGCGAGTGAAAGCCCTGGCGTTCCATAATCAATCCACAGTCCCATCAGGCTTCAAGAATGTGCGCTCCGTGGGACGGCTCATTAAGGGCCCACTAGTAAACTTTGCCTTATTATGGAGAAACCTAGTTCTTGTTGCATCCCGCGTGGCTCGGTCTCACAGAGCAAAATGTAGCACCTTCCTGGTTAGTCGCAATAGCTCCTGCTAGCTCTGTTAGCAAGCAACATAAATAGTCAAGTAAAAGAGTGCTTCCATGGCTCAAAAGTTCTTTTTGTTAAAATGCATTACTTTCCCTTTGTTGTTATGTGAAGATCACATCTTTATCATTTGTATTTGTCTTTCAGGTAAAGATTTTTATATCAGGTATGGATGTTTTAGATGTTTCAATCTCAAAATATGATAATGACTGCAAAAACATTTATTAATTATTAATGTAATTTTAATAAAATTCAATGCTGATATTAAAATAATTTAAAGGATAAAGATCTGATTAGAGAGTGAAATGTACAGTATGCCACTTAAATATAAAAAAATATATAAATAAAAATGAGTACTGTATAGAAAAAATTAACATGACTGTCCCCAAACAATATATATATATATATATATATAGATATATATATATATATAAA
>JAUCMR010000062.1:5157158-5168261 GCA_032357425.1 Enteromius argenteus
GTTTTTTGTTTAGAACCAGGCTGCACACAAAGTTATCAGAACAGCTTCCATAAAGTGGAATCACAATGGTATTCATAATGCAGTTTTTAATAAGCCGTAACAAATCGAACTAGCATACTGATTGGTTTGTTGACATGAGGGAAAACAATGCTAAGTGCTAACAATAACATGCAGCTAACTATACACTTTCAGAAAAAAAATGCATATGCTGGTTAGGTAGGTTTTGAAGCTGGGATGCTGGTTTAAGCTGGTTCTTTTGCTGGTTTAAGCTGGTCCTTTTGCTGGTTTATGCTGGTCCTTTTGCTGGTCCTTTGCCATCACGTGACCAGCATAAACCAGCAAAAGGACCAGCATAAACTAGCAAAGGAACAGCTTAAACCAGCAAAGGACCAGCATGAACCAGCATCCCAGCTTCCAAAACCTACCCAACCAGCATATGCTGTTTTTTTCAGCAGGGTAGCTGTCACTGGGGTGGTACGATAGGATAAAAAGGATAAAATACATTTTTGTATCTTATTTATGTAATTTAAGTATATATTAGCATCTGAAGTGTGCATATTAGCACATTCAGAGTTTATACCTTATCCCCAGTGATAGCTCTTTATACCCTTTTAATACTTAGTTAGGATAGCAATATAAAGAGGCGTATCAACTTTTAAAATAAGGAGGTAAATGGCTTCCATATATTTTGTTGTTAATGATGTCAAAAATGAGAATTCAATCAAATGCCCCAACATTTTGTCACTTTAAAAGCAAGTGTAAAGACATATGCATTTTAGAAGCTAGCATAACAACAACAACGTATGGTTACAAAATATGGTCACAGCAGTGTCTCTATAGTAAAACTAGTTCATTTTCTTCACAAACAGCACTGTTGTTAATTCCCGAGTGAGAAGTCGTGTAGCTTTTAAGTTGATCTCACTGATAAAATTGTCAGAGTAGCGCTAACATTGCACATTCTTTTCGGCTTTGGTTCTTTTGCTGTTTTAAGACCGGGTCACACCAAGAACAATAACTATAAATATAACTATAAAGAACGATATTTGCGTCCACAACAGCAAAGAATATTGTCTGTTTATTCTAATTGCATGTGTGTCTGCCGCTTTAAATTCTCGAGCTTGTGAGAACAGCATGGATTCTGATTGGCTGTCAATGTTTGTATCGCTCATCAGCTGGAGAAAAAAAATGTTCTGGAAGTGATTCCAACGATATTGTTTCTTTGTGCCTTTATCGTAATAGTTGTGGTGTGGACTTAGCTATTGATGAATATTGAAAAGGATTTTTTCTTTATCGTTATATTTATAGTTATCGTGCTTGGTGTGAACAGGCCTTTAGGCTGTAACTTAAATAAATTACTTAAATAATTTGCAGTTTCCTTGAAAATAAATGCACACCTTAGAACATTTGTCAATCAGCCAATCAGATTCAAGCATTTAACATAGTATAAATATAGTAGTTTGAAACAAAACCACTCAAGATCCTCTGAACTGTACATATACAACACAGCAGTTTTGTAGACTTCTAGCATGCCTGTGCTAGCCTTTATAAAGAAACGAATATATAAGCGAGGGAAAAAGCAGAATAGGCATTCGTGTTATTTTCAAGGTGGCACTGCCGCTCACGAACTGTTTTTAACGTGATGCCACCACGTACTATTTCTGGCTTGAGAGGGTGCACTGATCCATGACTCCTCTCCTCCATCAAGCAGCCTGTTTGAAAACTAAAAGCGCAGGGCCTCCATTTCACAAATAAAACCTTAGCGTCTGCCTTCCCAAACATCGCTGCCCACCTTTCATGCTTATTTTACTGTCTTATAAGCGTTCGTTTGGTGGTGTCTCCATCTGTTGAAGCTGCGATCCTCTGAGAGAAACGCCACCTTTTCCACAACACAAGAGCTGCAGCCAGCGAGCGAGACATCCATCAACGCCGGGCCAATTCCCCATATGCATGCGTATAAATTACAGTATACACGCTGCCTCCCTGCTTGGCCTGCAGCTCTGCGGGAGGCATGAGGACGGAGGAGAGAGAGATAGAGAGTGCTTATCTTAATGAAAATGGTGGAACACTGCCCTTATTATAGCTGCACCGAGAGGCCTGAGAAAGGCAGAGGCAAGAGGAAGGAGACGGGATGATTGCACAGGAGGCTCTTGGTCATCCTGTCAGTGGTTTTGTGGAGCGGGTGCTTAAGAGGGAGGAATGAATCGTTGTTTTGAGTCAAATCTTTTGAATGAATCAGCTTGAGTTCAATGATTCAGTCTGAATCAGTCAAGTCAGTAACTCTAGGGCTGGTTTGCGGTCTGATTTAGCGGGAGTTTTGGGACAATTACAGAATAATTATTCCAACAAGTAATCTTGTACATATATTTTTTTATGGCTTGCAAACCTAAACATTAAAATATCTGGAAGGGAAAAAGATTAATTTTCCAGCCAACACAAGTGATATTTTGTCAAAAGTGCAAAATTTTAAAACTAAAATTAAATTAAATTAAATTAATTAAATTAAATTATTAATTAATTAATTAATTAAAGTGAAATGTAATATAAATACACTGCCGTTAAGAAATCTGAAGATATATTTAATGCAAAACATGACTTATTTTTAATAAGTGCTGTTCTATAATAAATGCTGATCTTTCGGTTAATCAGTGAATCCTGGAAAAAAAGTATCAAGTTCAAAAATATACAGCTTAGTTTCAAACACTGAATACAAGAAGATATTTGAGCACAAACTCAGCACATTAGTTATCTATCTATCTATCTGTCTGTCTATCTATCTATATTTCTATCCATTCGTCCATCCATCCGCACACACACTAAAACAGTGATGTTGTGACATACTATAGAAATAAATGAAAAAAAAAAAAAAAAATATATATATATATATATAATAATAATTATTATTATAATTAATATTATGCTGCTTAAATAAATAAGAGGATCTGACAGGCAGGTAAAAAAAATATGAATCTTTAATCAATCAATCTATCTATCTATCTATATACAAAACATAACTAAATGGAGAGAAAATATAGCAATATAGCAATCATTTTTGAAGCTTTACAGATCCAATTTTCAACTAATTTAAAGAGCAGCCAGCACAGTCTTCAAAACATCTCTTTCAGTGTTCTATGGAAGAAAGTAAGTTTAGAAAGACATGAAGGGGACCGGAATTTAAATTTGTAGGTGAAGTAACTCTTAAAAACCTACTATTTTGACTCCAAAACTTTGTTGTAGTTTCCTCCATAAAGGAAAATAATGGAAAGCACTGATTCTGAAAGCACTGCACAACAAAAGGGGTTAAAAAGACGGCGGTCTGTTGTGCCCTGACAGCGCACAGCTGCGAGGAGATTCTTCGTTGTTGGGCTGGAGTCCTAGAGGACTGATTAGCCCAAAAGATCTTTATATAGACAGCGAAGGAGGGCGGTGCAGGGAGAGTGAGAGAGAGAGATGGAGGGGGCAGGGAGGGGTCTTCATTTCGGTCCACAGAGACACTTTACCTCACCACATCCGAGGAGCGAGCGAGCGTTTAGCAATCTGTCTCGTAATTAATCATGCGCCCT
Source organism: Enteromius argenteus (assembly GCA_032357425.1). Lineage (NCBI taxonomy): Eukaryota > Metazoa > Chordata > Actinopteri > Cypriniformes > Cyprinidae > Enteromius > Enteromius argenteus. The sequence goes on from JAUCMR010000062.1 coordinate 5,160,719, forward strand.
AATCAGTCATGGCTGCCGGATCTGCGCGTGATAGATTTTCCACCCGAGTCCCTCGTCAGTGTCTCTGAAAGGAAAAAAAAAATGCTCGGAAACTTGCTGCCATCCTCGCTCAATCGCTCTCTTCTCTTGTTATTATGTCTAACAGTAGGGAATCTGATCCTGGATGCTGTCTTTGCGACGTTGGTCTAATCCGATTAAAAAGCAGGGAGATTAAAAGCTGCGATATGTTTGCCGCTGTTTTAAAGATGCCGTGATGTTGCCGTGTAAAAACGTATTACATATACGGGGGAAAGAGATGATGTGAACGAGATCTAGTCTTTGAGGCCATATTGGGAATCTGGTGGGATTTAGTCCTGTTGAGATTATATAGGCACTTATCAGATAAATCAGATCAAGTACACTACTGTACGAATCCGATTAGCTATCCAGAACAGGGATGAGCACAAGGACTGTACTTAAAACTAACAGCATGACTAAGTAAAATACATTTGAGTTTTACACACCGGTCTGTTATTGTGGCGACATTTTCATGCCCCCAAAACGTAACACTGAACAAAACAAACTGTGATTGGTTGTTTGACATGTTGATCAAACAGACTCAATGAAAGCTGCCATAGATTTATGCAAGACTATACAGAAAATAACTGATGCACATATATAATAGATCAGATATCAGATCAAAAAGTGCATAAACTGTAGTCATATTTCTACGTATTACTGGCAGATGTCCAAATGTGGGTCGAGAAAGGCAAGAGTCATATGAAAACTGCATCAAAAAAAGGTTTAAAAGTAACTAACTTTGCCACATGCCATATTTAAAACACATGCCGCAATATGGAAAATGACAGCCAAAGATGTTTATGTGCTTGTCTGTGTTAAAATAACATCACTAATCTTGAATATCAGCATTACCATTGAAGCAAACTGAGTTTATCTGTAAAAAATAAGGAGGATCTTAATTAATACAATGTTAAGCTTAAACAGATTATATTAAATCAAGAAACAACATAATTTATGTAACTGAGTTAAAAACATCAACAGAAGCATGTGATATTTTACTACAAAAAAGGCGGCGGAAGATCTTCTGCACAGGGATGAATCAAATGATTTGGGGAATCACTTCAAATGAATCATCTGAATGAATTAGACTCCCAATATTAATAAATGCGTGAGGAAAAAAACGAGAACAGTTTAGAAGAGCAAGTATAGCATTGTTCACTTTATACAGCTTCTTGTTAAAAAGAAAAGAAAAGTGCTTGTTACTGCCAATGCTACAATTTTATATAGTAACAAAGCTACTAAAAAAATGTAGGTAAGTTCATTACTTTAGTTACTACTTCTTGTAAGTATACATCTGCCTGTCTGTACATGTCTAAATATTTGTATATAAATGTTTTTGTTAGTCAATATGCTTCTTTCCTCTCATCTCACAGTGCCTGAGGGACAGTGTGGAGGAACTGAGCAACACGTGACTTTAATTGAACAGGAACTGTGTGAGGAGCAAAAGGACCGCCTCACTGAGAGAAGAGTGATGTGCAGACTGAGAGAAAAACAGCTTTGTACAGCCAATTACATGACATCCAACACAAGACACGCAGATTAGACACCAGAATACAGCACTGAAGGGGGTAAAAACAGAATAAAAATAGACAATGTGAGTAGGAGAATGTTATAACAGAAAATAGACAGGATGAAAGAAAGAGAGAGACAGGAACCACAAACGAGAACTAGAATGTTCAGAATGCATACTAATGACATGCTGGTTTTGTAAGAAACCTGTATCCCACAATGCAACAGATATCTATCTATAGATAGAAAGATAGATAAAAATGTATAATGTAAATATAAATATGCATTCAAAGAATAAAGAACATTAGAAAAATTTATAAATGTGTCAAAAAAAAGGACATAATTGATATAAATGAACAATTGAAAATAAATACAAACAAACATTTATAGACAGTAAATTTAAATATGTAAAAAAAACAGGTAAATACGTAAATACACACGTAAATAAATAAATACATATTAAAAAACAAACACATAAAATAAAATGTATATAAAAACAAAATGAAAGTAAACAAACAGAAAAATAAACAAATATATATAATTAAGTAAACAAATTGAATGAATGATTTTTCATTCAAAGATGCATGTGTGACAACAGTCTAGCCTTCTATTATATAAAACATGAATGGTAACTCTGTACAGCATACGGTTTCCCATATAACGACTCGCATGCTTTACATATGGCACTATAATCAATTCACCAGCATTCCATTCCATAGTTAGTCAGACAGAAACTGTGAGCAAAAAGCAATTGAAATAGAAAAAGCAAAAAGCTGCCACGGTTCTACAGTCTGGCGTAGAAGAAAGAACCGGGATCCTTTTCTTGGCCTGGTCTGAGGCGGCCCAGCATGGAGGAGTGTGTTTGCCTGAGTCTAGCAGAGACCCTGAGGTGAGCGTTACCCCGCTCGGCCTCTCAGACCCGCAGTGGTCCTCCACAGGGAGGGCTTTGAATAGACAGCCTGCCGTTTCCCTGAGTACAAGGGGGTCTTTGATAATGGCACTACGGAAGCCTATAGGGGCCCAAAGGACAAACAGAAAAACATGCCAATTATGCTCGTTCATTGACTACAAATGAGAGCGGTCAGACTACACTCTGTGCTGGAGTATTCAGACTCGCGAAAAAAATAAAAAAACGCACTCCCCAAAGGTGGAAAGCCATGCATGAGAGAAGCTAAACATGCTGTTTTCGTAATCGCGTTTCCTGAAAAACTTTATGCGCCTTTTGAGAAGCAATGATGAAAACAGCAACAAAGAGCCTTGGGGACGTACAACGGTGTAGCGTTATTGATGCGGAGAAAGATAAAGAACGCTGCTGCGTGCCATACTGAGCAGGGTTCACTGTGTGGTCTTATTATGGGTGTACAAGTGTTTTTGTGTGCGTGTTTGTCAGAGAGACACCCACCACAGTTCTGTTGACTCAGCTTCGCTGAGGGTAAAGGTCTGTATGGGTTTGACTTTAACCTCAACCTCCAGGAAAACAACACAACTTTTCCAGCTGACGCAGCAGGATCTGCTGTTATGCCACTGTAAATTGATATTCGATGGAGCTGCATGAGTACTGTATTCATCACAATTTGATCGATGAATATTTAAGAGACTTTGATGAGCAAGGTTCACTAACATCAACTTTCAGAATCAATAAGTCGCGTGTTGGTGCATTTGTTTCCCAACATGCATTACAGCTACTGGTTTTGTCATTTGTTTACAACTAGTATTAATCTTGAGAGCAACATTTCTCAAAAATGTTCAATAAAAGTTGTTACAGTCAACAATAATGAGGAGAACAAAGAAACGTTTGCATCAGGACGTTAATGGAACTATTTTCATTAAAACATGGTGTTAAAATTAAATTTCGATTAAATTATGATGAAAGAAAAGAACACTGCGTAATAGTAACAATCCATTAATGAAGTTTTCAGAAGATAAATCGGTAACACTTTACTTGAAGGGGTATGCATAAGACTGACACGACATCTTCATTATCATGACATGACATGCGTAATGAATATGAAGGTTTTATGCATGTTATGCTATTTTTAATGCAAAGATGACATTGTTTGAGATGCTTTTGTTATGACAACTTGACATAAACCAATACTTCATAACCTGTGAGTGTCTTTGTCATGACAGCTTGATATTTCTTAAACAATATTAAAAAAATGAAACAAATAAATAAAATAAATATTCTGTCATAAAATAATTTGACAGAAAATTAACACTTAATGACATTAATGACAAATTCAATTTGTACCACTGTACTTGAGGTCAAGAAAAATATTCATGATGCTGTCATGAAATAATTTGACATAGTATTAACACTTAATGACATTTTAATGACGAATTCAAGCCCACAAGATCCAGGGGGCGTGGTTTGATCCAGACCCAACTCCTCCCACCTTACATATACCTAAACCTACCCATCTCCACCCCATGATCCCTAAACCCACCCATCTCCATCCCTAAACCTACCAATCTCCACCCCCTAGATGTGGATCCAACCATGCCCCACCTGGATCTTGTGGGCTGCAGCGAGCCCTACTTGCATGACAAATACAGGTTATGAAGTATTGGTTTATGGCAAGTTGTCATGACAAAGGCATCTGAAACAATGTCATCTTCGTATTAAAAATGACATAACTGAACGAATGACACTTAATGACAGTTGAAATAATCATGTATAAAACCACCTTCATATTTATGACGTATGTCATGATAATGAAGGTGTCATGTCAGTCTTATGCAAGTGACATGCAGTCTCATTCAAGTAAAGTGTTACAGAAAAATCTAGCAATAAATTATAACTTGCATCTGCATAGAACGGCCCAAAGTAAACTTGAATTAAGTAATGGGTGTAAATAATACTAAACACATCTGAAAACTACTATTTCAATTTTATTACAATAATGCATACTTTGCACACATATATGCAAAAAATTTTATAATTAATAGGTTAGTTCACCTAAAAATTTAAATTGTGCCACTCACCTTCCTGTCATTCCAAAACCGTTCATCTTCAGAACACAAATTAAGATTTTTGATGAATTCCAAGAGCTTTCTGAACCTCCCATAGACAGCAAGGATCATTACACGATCAAGTCTCAGAAACGTAGCAAGGAGATCATTCAAATAGTCCATGTCACATCAGAGGTTCAACCATAATCTCAATGAGCCAAATAATTACAATACATATGAATAAATAACCCACTTTGTCCAAAAAGTTTCATTTTGTCTAATATAATATTAATTCTAATACACAATTTCAAGTTTGTTAGACAATAAAATCAAATGTATCACTGCATATAGGATTCTACCAAAATGAAAACATTTACAAAACCTCACACTCGCAACTGTTTGTGACTACCTTAAAAACCATTTGTGTACAGTCAAATTTAGCAGTCTTGCTTGTTTGCTGCTGTTTAATTTCTAAAACTTTGACAATTATGCTATGTAGAAAACAGTACCCGGTAGATATTTAGCTTGCTAAGTGAATACAAGCCCTCCAGCTGAACGTCCTGCACTGTGGGGGCTGCTGGAAAGATTTTCAGCTCAGATTAAATGACAGAAGTCGCCTCTGGAGGGCTTGGTCATCAGCACACAAGGGGGAAAAGAAAAGCACGAGCGACTTTGGGGGAGAAAACACTTTTCCCTGCGGCAATCAATTACGCTCCATTTGCATTTCCGACACTTATAGGTAGCGCTTCACACTATTCAAATCATTTATACAACTTATACGGCTCATTTGCAGATTGATAGCTGCCATTTCTTAACCGTGCATAATGAACGCCTCATCAAAGGGGCTAAAGTCACCGCGCCGGATCTGACGGTGAAGTACCGGCCCACTTTCCGTCTTCATCAAGACTTAATTTACTCACCAAGTCACAGCCCCCAGACAGCTTCTCCCGCTTGCTTAAATGCATCATTTGCTTCTCTTGGAGATAAAACAGTTCGGGTTAGTCACCAAATTGGGAAAGCGGAAGCAAGTGAGCAAACCGGGATTAGAGAACAGCAGGGGCGAAGTGGGTTGGCTTGTGTGTTAAAAACAGCTCTGGGATCATTGAGCCAGATGTTAGCGCTCTGTTTGAATATGTTTTGCTTAACGGTTTGGGTGGTAGTTTGCGCAGAGGACCATTCATTTTGCACTTAGCTTAGCTTCAGACAGGTGCTAAGTCCTTTTTTCCATTTTCAATATGCAGCCGTTGTGAATAATTGATCAGTAGTTTAACTGCTTTTGCTTTAGGAACCAGATTTTACATTGGGCATCAAGTGCCCTTGTAAATGGGGATAGTTCACAGCAAAAATTAATAATGTCTCATGTTGTTCCAAGTCTGTAAAGTTGAGATATTTGGCAGAATGTTTCAGGTGCTTTTGTTCATAAAAAGGCAGCAATGATTGGACCCCAGTGACTTAAACAGCATATACAGATGTGAACGATGACAGAATTGTAATGTTTTTGGTCTAAATTAAAAAAAAAGAAAAAAAAGATAAGTAAAAATTATTTTGGGAAAAAAAAAAAAAAGAAAAAAAAAATCTGACATGAAAAAATATTCAAATTCCATTTTTTGTGACTAAATAAAATGAATAATAAAAACAAAGATAAAATTAGCACTCCAAAATTTTAAGTTTTAACATTTAAGCAAAATATGCCTCAATAAATATGATATAATTAACATGAAATGTTGTAACTCTTTATTTTATCTTTTTTTTTTTTTTATTATGAACTACATATTTAACGTTTACATGCTCAAGATGCTTTCATGGAACGAACCAATTAACTTGATTAGGAAGAATCCAAAAATGAATAATATGCCATGTATTTTGTTCCAAATCCTGTAGAAGAGTCCAAAATACTGATTGGACCCAGTTGACTTCCACTGTGTGACAGAATAAAAAAATAATTCCTGTAAAAGTGATATCCTATGTGTTCCACAGTAGAAAAAAGTCATACAGGTTTTGAATGGCATGAGGGTGAGTAAGTGATGAAGTAGGTCTATCAAAGCAGCCTTGAGCAAAAGCGCTATATAAATAAAACTACTTCTTTCTTTCAAAACAAATTATTTTATTTTTTTGCACTGTAAGATCTGCAAGCCTTTTTTAAAGAGGGTTGCAAACCCCTGTAAAAGATTTATATTACATGTAGTATCACTTTCAAATGAAGTGTTAGCTAATTCTAAGAACGCCTTGTTCGTTCCGTCTCTCCTGACCCAGGAAAAATTCGGCCATAAATAGATATCTCTATTCTTATTAATATTTCATCTCAAAATAACTGTCACTCATAGCTCATTATAGTCTATGGGTATGGCCTACATTCAGGATGAGTACAAGATCTGGCACTGATCATAGACTGCGCTCACATCAGAATCAAATTGGGGTCATTTGCCTATAAAGAATATGAATCTAGGAATCGCTCTTTATGCATAAATGGCTCCTTAGCCTCTGTCTTCCCACCTGCACATTCATTTAATCATACTGTACAATCGCAGAGACTGATACAGTCCAAATTAATGAGGCGTTAAGCCAAGCGCACACTGAAGACATAAGCTAGTCGCTCTTTCGTCTTTTAATTCTGTTGAACAAAAAAAAAGCCAGACACCGCATTTCCAACAAGCAAAAGAGCAGCAATGAGCACAAGCCAATGAAAGGAGAGGAATGAGTGACGGTGAAAGTGGAGCCAACAACAACATGCTACAGGAGCTAGCTACTAACCCACATTCTAACAAGCAATGACTTCCTCATAATTTAAGCTGTTTTTCTTGCTCTACTGTGTCTATGCTAACTGTGCTAACATGCTAACTGTGTGTTACGCTTTAGCAGTTTGCGCAATAAAGTCTCTCAGAAAAATAGTAGGTATGAGCAACCTTACAACACTAACTAGTCATTGTGTACACTTCAAGATGTCAACAACATGATAGAAAACAAGAAATTCTAACTAAACATGTCTATTTTGACCAACAAGCTTGTTTCTTAGTTTGCACTT
>JAUCMR010000062.1:5168361-5193361 GCA_032357425.1 Enteromius argenteus
ACAACATGATAGAAAACAAGAAATTCTAACTAAACATGTCTATTTTGACCAACAAGCTTGTTTCTTAGTTTGCACTTAGTAAGTAGTAAAACTTTGTGAATGGTAATCAATATGCCAATAAATTGGTTACTACACTTTTACCATAGTAAAACCATGGTTATTTTTGTAAGTGTAGCTATTTTCTGCATAAGTAATATACAACTAGGCCTACTTCATGAATTTTTGTCAGCTGAACCCATTTGACAAAATGGATATTAAAGGATATCAAATTAATCTTTCAATAATTCACATGTTGACACTTCTGTGATGTTGGTTACCATTGATTTTTAAACTGTTTTAACCCTCAAGCTTTAATTTTCTGAGGAAAAAGGCCTGTTTAGTTGACAACAGATTTATAAATGCCTGTCGTTACAAATCAAGTGAAATGCTAAAAACTTATATCCACATAAATGTTGAAAATTATGCAAATGAGACAAACCAAGCCTCTCTGAGTGATTAAATCATTGGATATTGAGCTGCACATGTGCAAATGAAAACACTGCCATTGCATTGGACTAAATCACACCCTTTGCTGACCTCTATAGCTGAAATAATGCTAAAATGTACAAACTGAATGCACAAACTACAGCATTTAGTTTCATATGACTGATACCCGTCAAATCATGCCAAACAATTCAGTCCCCCTGAGGTGAAAGGTCTGGCGCTCAACGCGGGACACCCTCCAACATATGCTAGCACCCAGGCATCATCCGCCCAGACTTCCACCCCCTTCAAACACCTTCAAACAGTACAGCCCAGATAGAAGGTATGATGGTGGAGAGTGGTAAAAAAATGGGAGAGAGAGAGATGTGACAAGGAATCATGGGACAATCAGAACCAAAAGGTCGCAGGGTAACGATAAAGAGGGAAACGTGATGAGTGATGACAGGCCAAACCAGGCGAGAGGGAGGAGAAGCGAGAGAGGAAGTGTGAAAGACAGAAAGAGAGAGAGAGTGTCAAGGTGAGAAGGAAAGAGATTTGGACACAGTGGTGTGTGTCCATAGTTGTAACACATCATATCTCACTCTACATCTCAACAGTTTCCTCAGACCCAAGGGTATTGAGCCAAAGAGGTGTGGGGGGGCTTCGGTATAGAAAGAGAGAGAGAGATGCCGGACCCTCACACCATAGAGTGGCCAACTGTTCCTGGAAAAGTGAATGGGTGTTTACAGACTGTCAGATTAGTGAAGGAGAGGATTCTGAATAACAGAGGGCAGAATTCATGCAAGCTGCCAAGAATTTTAAAGGAATAGTGAAGAAACTTGCTAAAAATGTACTTACCTTCAGGCCGCTCAAGATGTAGATGAGTTTGTTTCTTCATCAAAACAGATTTGGAGACATTAGCGTTACGTCACTTGCTCACTAATGGATCCTCTGCAGTGAATGGGTGCCGTCAGAATGACAGTCCACAAGACTCCAGTCCATCAATTACTGTATTGTGAAAAGCTGCATGTTTGTATCAATGCATACCACTATTCTATAGACAAGATGACTTTTTTCAACTGGAGAAAGTAGTAGAAATAGTAATATTGGTAATATTATAGATAGAAGACTCTTATTTTAAATGATAGCAACAGTTTGAAGTCAAAAACGGATGGAAAATTTGTTTTTTTCTTACAAGCATTTAGCATCTTGTTTCATAAGATGAATGGACTGGAGTGGTATGGATTATTTGTGGAATACTGTGATGCTTTTATTAGCAGTTTGGGCTCTCAACTTGACGGCACCCATTTACTTTTATTAGTGAGCAAGTGATGCAATGCTAAATTTCTCCAAATCTGTTCTTATGAAGAAACAAACTCACCTACATCTTGGAGGGTCAAAGGGTGAGCAAATATTCATTTCTTAATTGCTAGTAAATTGCATATTTATCAACCTGGATCAGTATTTTTGTGCGCAAATATGCCCACTACAGTAAATGCAACATGAATGCCAAAAATATCAATATATTTTAAACACAAAAATATCTATACTAATATTAAAAGGATAAAATATCTTATAGCTTTTTAGTTAAAGGCGTAACATGTCTTTCTTCCTTTTAAATAAACTACACTGATTTATCGTCCAAAATGAAAGCGTGTTTCTATTCAAGTCTAATGACATTTAGAAATAAACTAGATCATGTGACAAAAAAATGAATAATGACCGGTCTCAACGTGTACACGCACACTCTCACACTTCACCAAAAAAGAAAACATCGCACATCTCTTACTCCACGACCACCAGGAGAACAAGACTCCAGAGAAGGAGAAATTAGATTAGATTAAATTAGACGGCTATCTATTAAACTGGCACAAATAGAGGATACAGTGCTATTATAAAAGATCTGTCTTATGTATGCTAGCCCGCTAGCGCTATCATTACATCATAATCTAGAATATAGATATCTCACTGGGTCTTTTTAGATCAATTTTATGCTTTGCTTACGAGTTTATCTGATGCATACTAATCAGTCAGGAGAGCAGATTTTGGCAACAGACTCTGTTTTCCCTTTCAGATTTCTACTTGGAAACTTTTGCCTATTAGCATTCAAACGTGAGCACCTAATGCAGCATGCAGCAGATGATGTATGCTAGGCTAATGTTAACGTCTGAATATCCAAACGCTCTTCACTGTGCTTGCGAGTGATGAAGCACTGTGGCTAAGGGGCTCGCTGTTGTTCTAACTCTATAAAACGCAAAGGGAATCGTCCTTTCCGAGTCTAAATGACACCAGCTGTGCTTTAATGGACCTGAATGGACACATCTCAGGTGCGGTGGGATGCTGTTATTGCCTGGAGCTCTGTTTCTGGCTGGATGGATGCCTTTATCTTTAAGCCCATATAAAAACATCAGGGGGAGATAGTAATCGTATTGCGGCATCAGGAGGATAGCCTGAAAGTTTAAGTCAATGTAATTCAATCAAAATGTCATGAACCTTCCATACTGTATACTGTACCTCAAAGCGTTGAGGAAATGGAATAAACCCTTTCACAAAAGACCAGCGCTCGACAAATATGGTTTTTGACAATGGCGATATCACTATCCAACTTATTTTGCAACACGGACGATAGCTATTTTCTGTGAATGGGTGAGATTATTTCCAATTCATTATTAAAATACGGAATAATACCAGTTTGCAAATAAATTATTTCGTACAATAAAATAAAGTGAAAAGAGAAATATTAAAGTAAAAAAAATTTTGTTTTATTTGCCCATTTACTGAACAAATTCATTCTTGAATAAGAAATTAGTTTATTAACTAACCAAGCAGAAATGGTTATAAATCGGTGTGATATTTCACAGACACTGGTCAGTAAAAAGTAACCTGTGTGCACTTACAAAAACACTCATCCACAAACTTTTGCTCAAAGTCTGGGGGCAACCAGGATTTTTGGAGACCTGATGTGCACTCCCTTGACTCAGCAGCCAATTGTTAGAAAAGAACTGTGGTCGTCAGAGCATGAGTCCTGAGCTGCCTTCTCGCTGCTTGCGTTTGTGTTTACCACAGAAACTGTTCTCTGAACTCAACCAAACAAACTGTGCGCAGAAACATACTACAGGTTATCTGGACAACTTTTTAGGTGAGTTTCATTCCTTGTTCGTACTGACTGTGACTGACAGTGATTTTAGGTTGCTAAATCATTGTAATGTCGGTTGCTTGTATGCGTTTTGGTCACTGACAGTCTTGCTGGGCTGCATAACCAACTATTTCAGCTACTGAAATATTATATATAATGCATATAAAATGTATCTTTGCTTCTGTCCGTTTCAATAGCATGTCATCCATCTTTCTGTCTATCCAACTGTCCATCTATCAGTTCATCCGTTTGTTTGTTTCTTTTTTATCTATCTATCCATCTTTCTATCTATCATCTATCTACCTATTTATCCATCTATCTATCTATCTATCTGGACAGATAGATGGATAGACATATAAATGGTTATACAATTTGGATACAGACTTTTTATCCAAAGATGGATAAAAAGATCAATTGAAAGAGGGAGGGATGGATGAATGGAAAGACAGGGAGACAGATATTAATGGATATACAAAGTTTGAAAGATGGATCAATCTATTCGTGTCTTTTTATCCATCTTTCAAACTATCAATTTTGTATACCCATTAATATGTATATCTATCTATCTATCTATCTATGACAGATAGATTGATTGATGGACAGAGATCTATCTGTCTATACATCTATTGGATTTTCTATATGTCTATCCTCCAATTCATCTCTATCTACCTTTTAATCTGTCTATCCAATGTGTGTATCTATTCATGTCTATTCACCTATCAGTCTGTCCATCTATCCATCAGTTCATCTTTCTCTCCATCTTTCAATCCATTGACATGTCTAACGACGTCTATCTGTACCCATATTTCAATCTCGTTAAACATGTAAGGTCTGAAAACTTTTTTTTGTCAAGGTTTTGTCAAGTTAACACTCATAAGTTTAGCAAGTTATAAAGTTTAGAAATATAACCTTAACTTAACAATTTAAATAGCAATTCTGCATCCAGTTTGATGCGGCAACACAGATTCAGCAACTCTATTGGAAATCAAAAGCCATTCTCACTTCAAATTCTGAATGGCTTCAGGTCACTTTGTCGTTTGAAATCTCTCCGTCAGTGTGAACGTCCTTTAACACCGGTACTGGTTCGGGAAGAGACACTTACAGCAGTCTATTAAGAATCCTCAATCAATCGTTTCCAAAGCCACACCTTGAAGAGCGACACCAACCAGCGCGTTTACGGCTCTCATGCGGAATGATGTACTCACGATTAAAGTGTATCAAAACCAAGACAGGCTATGTGGTGTCCGTAAGAGCCTCTCTATATGTAAATAACCGAAGCCGGCGCCAGCGCACGACAGCAAAAAAAAAAAAAAAAAAAAAACTCATCTTATTCAGCGCCGCACAGGCTGATTATTTGAGCCAGAGAGCTTTTCTGCACAAGGCTTTTGTGAGAGGAAATTGCGTTAATGAACTCTGATAAGAACAATCAACTCCAGCGGCTCTTATTTTATTCTGCTCTCTCAAATAACCTATTAAATGTAGATTCTCCCAGGCTTCATCATTAACAACTCCCTCTCTCTCTCTTTCTCTCTCCTATGACAGGAGGACAACTGAACCTCACCTCAGTTAAACAGGTGCTTTAGTACCAGAGGAACCAGGTGAGCGGCAATCCGTCACCTCCTCTGCTGCTAGCTTTAACCTTTCAATTTAGCAGCAAAATTAATACGGCCAGTTCTGCACAGCCTTGAACAGATGCCTCACAGGTGCAACCCAGAAAGGGAGATGGTCTCGGGTGCAGTTTTCACACACACATACACAGACACACCTGTAGGGCATGTTATTGGTCCACAGGTACGGCTTGTCTCTGCCCAGCTGCAGGCCTCCGCAGAGGTCGACTGACGTCAGACCGGCCGTGACTCGAGTTACAGGCTGATTCAGGTCATTTTCTTTTAGCTGAGCTTAGATTTGGGTTGGGTGGGGGAGTTTACCCCTCATTATCGAGTCACGAGGCCTGCTTTAGCTGGGTTTTTTTAAGGACATGCTGCCTTTGCCATAGATCTGAGGACAGATGCTGACTGGACCAAGGGGTTTTAAACTTTATGATGCCACGGATCACCGAACATGATGATCACCTTTCGAGGAGCTCTCTAATTTTCTGAAATATTAGAGCAGATTATAATTTTTTAGTGTGTCAAGATCCACTTATACTGTGAATTTTGATTAGGTTAATAATTAAAAATAAAACAATAAACACAATAACAAATATGATTTTAACATGAGTTATTTGTCTTTGCAAATAAACTCTACATATTGTATATATTATAGTTTTGGCCATAGTATCCAGGTTATGTGGGTGGGGTTAACGGTGTCTATCCAGCACGTCAAGATGGCCGTTTTATGATGTCGGGGCCAGATTATTCCAGAAGACTGATGCGGCGAGGCAGAGCTCTGATTGATTAGGGCATCGACTGGAGAAATGTGCTGCGCTCATCCCATAGGAGGGGCTGTGGACGAGGAACCACTCGAGAAAAACACACACGCTCACACTTCAAGACACTCAGGTCAAAGAGAAGGAGATTAATGAAAGGTCAATGTGAGTGTGTGCAAAAGAGGCTGGGCTGAAGTGTTCATACTGAAAAAACGTATAGAACACATAGAAGAATGTTCCTAAACGTGTACTTCACCCAAATATAAAAATTACCCATTTACTTCCCGCTCCAATTTGGAGAAAAGTGTGCTGCAATGTCCAATTGGTGAACAAATCATTACTTTCACTCAGATATTTCCAACCAATCGATTGAATGACTCATTCACAAACCACGCTGCTCTGAAAATATGTGGTTCAATTTTAGTCTGTCAGCTATTGTATAACTTCAGAAGGAAATTGAAATATGCCATATATGAACAAATTTCATGCTGTTTTATGGTTTATTTCGAAGCTTGAAGGTTTTAGGGCATGTAAGCACATGTAATGATGTCTTATTGAGGAACGAATCATTCTTCTTTTGAGTCAGATCTTTTCAATAAGTCATTTGAAGCATTTGAACGATTCATTCACAAATCCCACTGATCTGAAGTTCTGGTACAAGTTTGGTCTGTTTCTCACACAAAGCTGTTTTATAACTTCAGAACACATGAAATATAGTTTATCATTTAGCAAATTAGCAATTGTTTAGGAAGCTTGAAGGTTTCAGTACATTCAAGCTTATGATTTGTTCTTGGTGAATGAATCGTTATTTTGAGTCAGATCTTTTCAATGAATAATGTGATCAATTTAAATGACTCATTCACATATCACAATGATTTGGAGTCAGATCTTGTTCAGTTTTGGTCCATCCTCACACAAAGCTATATAGTCACGGAATATAGTCAACTTTTTTAATTGTAAATGAATGGAAATGAACGACTAGCCTCAGCTTCAAAATCTCTCCATTTAGAAACTAAAATACAGTCATAAGATGAAAAGTGAAAGTGTTAGTTCACCTCAAAATGAAAATTCTGTCAATAATTACTCACCCTCATGTCCTTCCAAGACCTTTGTTCATCTTCGGAACACAAATTAAGATATTTTTGATGATATCAGAGAGCCATCAGACCCTCCATAGACAGCAATACAACTGAAATTATCCCAGATCCAGAAACTTAGTAAAAACATCGGTAAAACAGTCCATTTGACATCAGTGGCTCTACTTTACTTTTGCAACACTAGGAGAATACTTTTTCTTATGCAAAGAAAACAAAAATTATTTACTCAACCATTCTTCTCCAGTTACTTAAGTCTTCCGCTATTTTAGAGAGCATCACAACGTAAGCGTACGCTTTCTTCTAGTTGCAAACAGCTGCAGATTTCGCACATGTGCATGTTTTCCCCAAATGTAAACAAGGCTGATTACGCCAAATACGTTAAAGATTGTGATACTCTGTAAAATGGCAGAAGACATAAGTCACAGGAGAGTAATGGTAGTAAATTAAGTTATTTTTGTTTTCTTTGCGCAAAAAAAGTATCCACATGTCACATTAACTATTTTACCAATGTTTTTACTACATTTCTGGATCTGGATCATTTCAGTTGTATTGCTGTCTATGGAAGGACAGATGGTTCTCTGATATCATCAAAAATATCTTAATTTGTGTTCTGAAGATGAACGAAGGTCTTATGGGTTTGGAACGAAATGAGGGTGAGTAATTAATGACAGAATTTGCATTTTGGGGTGAACTTACCCTTGAAGTCTATTTTTGCATGAACTCTCTCTTTAAGAAAAATGACTGCATCATAGATTTCAACATCTACCGGTAAACGTCTAAACCCCAGCTTAACTCAAGATCCTAAAAAGAGTGTTTCACAAGACGTCAAATGATTGTTTAAAAGCTCAGAGATGTATTATTGTGTTATATATTGTCATACACTCTCTCTGAAGCAAGGTCGACTGGCCCATTTGCTCAAACCAGTGCAGCGAATACAAAATACACAGCATTTGCTGACGGCTGAATTCTGACATAGAAAAAAAACCCACTTGCTTTAAGACAGAAAAAAAAAAGACAAAAACATCAATTCAATGTCATCCTCGCCGCTACTCCAGCCCATCAATCAATACGCACTACCTACATAACCTCCCGTACGCGGCCTTGTAGTTTGACTCTCGGGAAAGAAATCTCTATGCTGTGACAAGGAAGATTTAGACAATGGAGAGTGAGGTTGTACACCAATCCGGGTTCACTCGCCGTTTAATCTGCCTTTCACACTAAACCAAATCCTCCTGGGAGAAATTGAACCTCGGGACGGCAAAAAAATTGACAGACTGGTTGCTTTATTGATTGCAGTCTCCAGAGGTTTAAGAAATGAATACTAATATACTTATTCACACTCAAGCTGGGTTTTCCACAAGCTAATCTGCTTGATAAAGCTTGGGAATCACATGGTTTTGGAGAAATACCGTACACATTGGGGACAGGAAAATTCAAGAACTGGCTTCCTTCTGAATTTGAACTGAATTGGCCACTAAATGTAATGAATTCTGGACTGGAATGACAGGAAGACGCATTTAGTGAAGCATAACTCAAAGAAATCAAACACTAATAATGCATTCGGGGGAAATAAAGTGCTGTTTCACCCAAGAAAGCCAAAGTTAATATGCTAAATATGATGCTACGGTTCAAATATTTAAGGTCTTGATTGGGGATAATTGATAATTAAAGAATTCAGCAGTGACACAAATTGAAAAAAGGACCGTATAATTAAATAAAAGTGCCACTTACAATGCTAAAAAAAATTCTGCTTTGCCGTCACATGAATAAATTTACATTTTAAATATATTCAAATGGATAACAGTTATTTTAAATTAAAAATTTTATTTATTTAAACACTGTATTCAACAAGAAAAAAGCATTAAAAAATAACTTAAAAAAGCCTAAACTTTTGAACATATAATATATATGTATATATCTATCTGTATATAATCTATCTGTATAAATATTCTATGAATGTTTAAACTTTTATTCATGAATATACTTTTATCACCAAAGTTAAAAATACATGTATATAAACTGTAAAATATTTTTAATATTTTACAATTTTATATTGTTTACATTTAAATTCAAATTGAGTTTAACTGAATGCTGCACAATCCTAGTAAACATAATGTATGTTACATCTCTAGAGCTTCACCTATTAATTAATTTATTGCTGGAGTTATGTTCATCTTCCTACAAAGGAGATTCTCCATGGAAAAGGACAAAGAGACACATGATTTATATCTTAAGGAAGTGGCTTTATTTTAACCGTGATTAATCCCTGTTCATGCCCACAGAAGCACACTTTGTAGAAGCAACCCAAGAGACTCACGGGATATTACCACTGTCACACTCGAACAGTAAAATAAACAAGCCCTGAGTTGCATGCGTTTCCAGAAATCCATCAGCACGCCCCATAAATACTACTGATATGAAACCCAGATTTCTTTTCGGGACTTGAAAAACAATGCCGTTGATCAGTTGCGAGACATGGAAGACAACATAACCGTTTTAATAAATCTCACAAATCTCATCCGAAGGCAATTCCACAAATCATTTACGACGCAAATCTCAATCTTAATGCTGGACAATAAATGTATTGGCATCTGCATTTTATGACCAAACTGGGGAAAAAAAAAAAAAAAACTCAATAAATGGGCGTTCTGTCTTTCCCATGCTGGGCTGAGCGAGTAGAAAAGTTTGGAAGATGTACGGAGTGAGAAATGGAGCGTCTCCGTAGAAACATGAATCACGCTGCATCATTCACCAACAAACAAATGTCATCTCTCCACCCAACCCGGCAGCTTCATCATGCTAAAGCTCCTGACAGCAAAGGAACATAAAATGAGCGGCCCAATTCGTCTCCCCAAGGCAACATCACTCCATCATTCCTCTACTTCTTTTTCCCCCTTTCCATCGAGTGCCTGGAAGAGAGCGAAGATAAAAAAAAAAAAATCCTTCGTTTACCTCAGGGAATAGGGGCAGGTGCTTGAAGGTGCGAATGCGATGAAGGCTTTGTTTCTATTCGGTTGTTAACAAGACAAACGTTGGTGCTGTTTACGGCAGCTTACTCTTCTTACTTCCTGTGTCATTATTTGGTTTGACATTCTGGATACGGAATAATCTAAATATAGTTCTGCATG
Source organism: Enteromius argenteus (assembly GCA_032357425.1). Lineage (NCBI taxonomy): Eukaryota > Metazoa > Chordata > Actinopteri > Cypriniformes > Cyprinidae > Enteromius > Enteromius argenteus. Next base: position 5,178,553 of record JAUCMR010000062.1, read on the forward strand.
TTTTTGTTTTTTTATTTAACTTTCAATTGTAACCTCATTTCTCCTATTCAAGAACAGATTCGTATAACAGCTGCTTCTGTATGACTTCTAAACTCTTATTATAATATTATATTACACACACACACACATATACATATATATATATATATATATATATATATATGCGTGTGTGTGTGAAGAATTTATTAGCAAAACTGTTTTTTTGCCATTTTCCAAAAAAAAAAAAAAAAAAAAAATGATTCATTATTCATTATATCATGTTTTATTGTGTTAGCTGTTTTTAAAGTTTTCTTTTTAACCTAATCAAAATAACCCAACTGTACTTTGATTAAGATTCATTGGAATGCACAATGAAAAAAACATGATCTTTGAGAACTGTTAAAAACTGTTTTTTTGTTGTTGTTGTTTTTTTTGCAAATGAACTCTTCTACATAAACAGAAACAGTTCACAATTCAAGTTTTTTTTTTCTTTAGTTTTCTAATGTTGAAAGTATCTTATGCTCACTAAAGCTGTTTAAGCTACTTAATTAAAATACAATAAAATAGTAACATTGTGAAATATTATTACAATCAAAAATAATGTTTGTGTAAATATATATTGAAATGTAAATGTATTCCTCTTTTGCTAAACTTGAATTGTCATTCATATTAGTCCTTTAAATATATATATATATATATACATATATTTATTTTATGCAAATTTTTCTCCAGTAATTATGAGGGTTTTTTTTCTCCCTATATCTAGTTTTTATAGAAACCAAATTTTTTTTTTTTAATATGATTCACTGCTGAAACACTTACACAGGTCTGGAATGAAATAATGGTTTATCAATAACAAAATATAATTTTAAACACCTATAAACCTCCTGTGTACATAAGCTCTATGTATATAACATTTCCGCAAAGGGGTCTTGTGCTAACTCAGGCCTCTAAGCTTCGGATCGGGCGTCCGGCCAACAGGAAGCTCTCCCAAAGGGTGACGGAGAGTGGGCGGCCATGCACAGGCTGCTTCGAAGGGACAAAATGGAGTTTGTCAGACAGATGGATATAATTCAGTCATTACACACAGTCTCCAATTCTTCCACACTCTTTTAGAACAACAAAATTACCATGGTGTACTTCACCTTGTGACCTCAAGACATCAGGCAGAGCGAGAGCTTTGCATTCTTGATCTAAACAAGGAAAGGAAAGATGAAAGGAAAGTCTAGGTTGTTTATTCTAAATAAAATCAACTTTGAGAGGAGGTTTGGTTTAGAAGCAAAACAGATTTAAAAATGCTCTATGCACTCTGAGTAGTGTCTTCAAAACAAGTAAGCAAAGATTACAGTCAAAGATTGCCCGACTTCTGCTTTAAAGGTCAACTTGGTCAGCTTCTTCAGATCACACATTCGCAAAGCATAAGCTGTTGGCTGCAGCCTCATTTATCACTTCCTGTTCAAACCAATACACATCAACCGGGAATGCAAAACATCCCGAACCGATCTGAATTAAGATGGTTTCCCAGATCGCTAGCCATCACAAATTAAAAAGTAGAAGACTGACTTCTCTGCCAATGTTTTATTGACTTGTTACACATGATAATGAAGTCAAAAAGAAAACCGCTGGTACCTGTGATACAAGCCACAGATAATCGTTTTCCTCGAGTAGAGAGGACAGTTAATTATGACTGACAGCCATGACCTCAGAATATGCGGCATGGCTAATCTAGACACGTTTGTTCAAGTCTATCCTCATATTGTCCTGACATACATGCTCCAGTGTAATCCAGTCTTTAATATAGTTGGCTTGGACTATATGGTTGATGCTAATGCTGGTTGATGTTGATGAGGAAGGCAGAGAGAAGACAGAGGGAAGTAGAGAATCAGAAACCACAGTGCTGTTCTGCTGCTTTCTGACAGGGATTTCAGGACCACGGACAGCTTACCAGAGCAAGGCCAAACTCTGGCAGCCTTGAACCATATCATGTCTTTAACTTTGGCTTGTTCATTAAACCCCACAGACGCTGATGTAAATGCATACACATATACAAGCTTAAAAGTGAACAGTATTCTTTATTAATAGCAGCCTTAGTAACTATAGTAACATAAGCAATTTGAAAACTAAAAAAAAAAAAAAAAAAAAGTTTTAAATGTCAAATTTATATAAAATGCTATGGCACGACTTAAGTAAACTTATTTCATATACAGTAAGACAATCCACGTACATTTGCTCTTAATATATTGTATAAAAAGATTTTTTAAGTTACAATTACAAATTTAAAACTCATTACTGGAGAAACTTATATATATATTTTTTTTTTAAGCAAAGTTTGTTTTATGTATCTATAATGATGCATTAAGTTGTCTGACCAATCAAACAGGCAAAGAAGCAACAGCCTGTATCTTTGCCTTCAGCACTACAACCCTAATTCTAACCAAATCTAAACTGATATCCATTCGAACAACTGCTCATTTTGATTCTTACCTAATAAACTGTATAAAATATGGCGAATCGAATCATGCCTAAAACCGAATGTGTCATATCACATTGCGACCGAATGAATGAAAGAATGAATGAAAGAAAGATTCGACCGCAAAGATGGAACACTGTGCAGTTGTCAATAGCGCACACATTTATCAAACACGCACGAGCGCGCGCGCACACAAGAGAGATAAAGACAGTAGAGGGGAAAAAAAAGAGCTCACAGCCGGCGAGAGAACGCTTCGGTGGATATGTGTATGAATATATACTGAACGACTGTTCAAATTACACAAGTGACTGTATTGTGACCTTTTTAATTACTACAGTTGTATTTTAAGTGCCCTTAGATGTTAAGGACGCAATATCTACCATGCTTTTAATGGTAACCAGATGCACTAGGTGTAAAAAAGACGTCAAAGTGTCCAGTGATGCAAATACCAAACCACGAATGACTTACTTTCTTAATCTGTGAGGTTCAAATCGCAGACGTTCCCTTCGCTTCCAAAGCACCGAAATCCATCCGCAATTCTCAAGCAATGAAGCGCGATGCGAATGAAATGTTCTTCAGCGTGTTCTCTGGGCTATCCAAGCTATCCAAGAGCAGTTTTGCATTCACAAGCTTCTATGAGAAGAAATTCGCTCCTGTATATCCATTCGGTCTTCCTGTCAATGCCATGATATGGACGAGTGCCTCTAGAACAGATATCTCGACGCTTTCTTGCCCCGCATCATCAAAATCCGGTGTACCAAGTCTTTTTCCTGCTGATAAATCAATTAATTCGTCGTCTCCCCGGTTTTGCGTGTCATTCTTGGCGTTCAACACCACATATTTGGGGCTTCACATTCAGCCAATACGCATCTAGACGGGTTTTATTCCTGAGATGGACCATTCCCTGAATCATCTTCTTCATCCCAATCTTCAACAGACCATAAACGCAGATCGATGGTGTTCTTATTCCACAGTCGTGGTTTAAAACGGAACTTTTCTTCCTCCTTTACGCACCCGATCTGATTAGATTTCTACTCACAGCCCAGTGCGGATTTCAAGATGCTTATTTCCTTGAAATGTGATTATGTCCTACGGAATGCCTTGAGAGAGGTGCCTCGTGCGTTGGCAAACGCAAATATTCGTATATCACATCCTATCCAAGACCACCAGGATCATTGGAAAGGGGGGGAAAAGGACAAAATGCTCCAAGTTTCTTTTTTGTTTTCGAGGAAAGTGGTCAAAAATGTGCCAAAATGAGTCAAATCCCTTGTTTTGTTAAATGACAGATACTAACCACAGTCGTAGTTCCTTTTCAAACGCGTATAAACTTGTCATAGGCGAGGTATTCATCAAAAGCTACATCCCACCACATACTCAGTACAGTTCAACTCAACTCCGGCAAAAAAGCAATCCAGTGACGCGACGAAAATCCACGCGAATGATGCTGCGCTCCGCGCCAAGCAGTAGAATTACGCAGCGCGTGAGTGCCGAACGGAGAACAGCTACAAGTGAATCACCCGGCGAGCAGGAACATCTAAGGAGGTGAGACCCGTCGAATACGTCGAGATCTCGTCGGTGAATGAAGTTCTAGTGTAAAGTATCTAGTGTGGTACCCAATGACGCGCGGCTCTCCGTGGGTATCGGCTCAGCGCGCTCCGCTGGTGACACCAAGAATCTTCTAACACGTATTGATGTAGCCCTCAGCACAAAGTCTCACTCTTCTGACTGTCCTCACTGGCGTCGTCTTGGATGCGTAAAAGTCAATGGTCCAATAATCTTTTTCCATCTTACCAATGATTGGTCGAGTGCAATAACCCTGAACGCTATAGATTATATGACGCGCCTTCGGACAGGTCTGTAGCGCCTGTTTGACGCACACATGTGCGTGTGTGATTGTGTATAGCCTGTGTACTAAGTGTGAGGGTTTGATGCTGCTTCTTCCTGTCTAATGCAGAAGGGACACGACTGCCATCTACCGGCGCTCAGTCCCCTGTCTAGACGCTGAAGTCAGCCTTACGACCACCTGAGCCTTTCACACACACACAAAAAAAATAAAAAAACACCTTGAAGCAAGCATGTAATTTTCAAACTACAGATCATAAGCACGTTCTGGTGACCTGCATACGCCTCCGATGGTTATGAAGTCTGGAATATATGCTATACGTTCAGGGGGGCTGTAGTAAAACGCAGACCTCAGATTGCATACATTTCTACAGTAAAGAGGCACTTTAGAGATAGATGAAATTGCGAGAAAATGCACTGTAAAGACAGAAAGACAAATAAAAAAATAAGAGTGAAAATAAAAAGAATGGCTCCATGTCTGAAGTAAAATCAAAGTGTATCCAAAGTGACAACCTCCACTTTAACTTGTGTCAAGCTCTCCTAACTAAATAATTCAATGAAAATAATGCAATGAATAAAATAAAAAAAACATAAAAAATAAACAATTGTTATTGTACAGTAATTATTTATATAATACATATAAATTATTATTTTTTATTTAATTACATTTTATTCCTAGTATTATTATTATTTTTATTTATTTATTTTATTTAATTTTTTATTTATTTTATATGAATGGGAAACATATTTCCAGGTGAAAAAACAGGGACTCACTCTGGTGCTCTTTTGCTAGTTGGCATCATTCTAAAAAGCATTTTATTGGACCAGAATTTGGATACACCCACTGAGTGCAAGATTGCCCCCTAAGCCGTCCAAGATTTAGATGAGTTTGTTTCTTCATCATCACTTGCTCACCAATGGATCCTCTGCAGTCAATGGGTGCCTGTTTTATCAAACAGCTGATAAAAACATCACAATAATCCATACGACTCCAGTCCACAGATCCAGGGAATGAATAAAGGCCTCCTGTAGCGAATCCATGCATTTTTGTAAGAAAAACAGCAAAATATCCATATTTCAAACGCAATGAACATTTTATATCACTTCCGCCATCTGTTATATGCAGAAGCAGTTCCAGCGGTCTGCATTGCATGATTAGTGACGAATGCAGGGAGAACAAAACAAGAATTAGAAGAATAAACTGAAGATTTGTAAAGAAAAATGTTGGAGGATTGCGATATAAGTCAAGAGGAGACTGATTTTCCTTTGCTAAAAGTAAAGAAACTTTGATTCTCCTGTAAACAGACTTATGCGACTAGCATATGCCATGGTGTGTGACACATACATCCAAAGTTATCCGCAGGGCCGGCTTCCGAGTAAGTGAGAGAAAAGTGGGTATTACATTTCAAATATGAATCATTATCTTACAAAAATGCATGGATTCGCTACAGTAGGCCTTTATTCATGCCCCAGAGCCATTATGGATGTGCACTTTATTTGACAACTTGTGAACTGTTAAACAGAAACACCCTTCTCACTACAATGATAACACTTGGAAGAGCCAGGGCAATATTTAATATAACTCTGATTGAATTTGTCTGAAAGAAGAAGGGTGAGTAAAAACTAAAATTGAATTTTGGGTGAACTAACCCTGTTTCATGTGGCCAAAATATACATCCATACTAAATAAAAACACTTTCTGCAATGGAAAAAACTCTTTTGTCGTCTTCAAATCAAAATCCACCACCATAATTGTATAATAATTACTCATGAATTATTTGTGCATATTACTCTCCTGATTCAGGCAAAACAATTGTTTCACTGCATAAAGGAATATTATGGATAAAGAACTCATTTTAGCAAGAATTAACAGTTTAAAATTGAATCATCTTAAAGGGTTACTCACCCCCAAAATGAAAATGTTGACATTAATCACTTACCTCCATGTAATTCCATGCCGCATTGGCTGCCAAGTAACGAGTACTGTCAAGGTTCAGAAAAACATGAAAGACATCGTCAAAATAGTCCTTCTGCAATCTGTGGTTCAAAAAAAAAACCAATACTCTAAAACGATGCTACAGTGTTCTCATAGCTTCATAACGTTACAGTTGAACCACAGATGGCAGATGGACTATTCTGATGAGGTCTTTCACACTTTTCTGGACCTTGACAGTGTTCATTACTTTGCAGTCAATGAGACAGTCACAAGCCTCCTGTTTTATCATCCAAAATATCTTAAACTGTGTTCTGAAGATGAACAAAGCTTTTATGGGTTTGGAACGACATGAAGGTAAGTGATTAATGACAAAATTTTCATTTTGAGGGGGGAGTAATCCTTTAATTATGGATTTCTTATGTAAACACAGCTTTTTACAAGACAGCAACTGGAGTTGTGTGGATTATTGTGATGTTTTTATCATCTGTTTGGACTCTCCTTCTGACGGCACCCATTCACTGCAGAGGATCCATTGGTGAGCAAGTGATTGAATGCTGAATTTTTCCTAATCTGTTCTGATGAAAAACAAAAAAAATACCAACCTCATCTACATCTTGGACGACCCGAGTTGCAGTAAATTTTCAGCAAATGGGTGAACAATTTCTTTAAGCCTTATTTTCAAACAGTGTTCTTCTCTTTGACTGAGTAAATCCTGATTTGAATGTCAAACAAAAAACTTACTTCCAAACTTTGAGTGAAATTTCCCGAACCGTTTTCTCATTCCTTTAGCGGAATATGCTTGTCAGCATCTCGTCACATCCTCGCGCTTCACGGGCATCTCGTCATTTATCTGTCCGCGCGCAAGTCCACCTGCCCATCAAGCGCAGCCAAATCAGCTAAATATGGGCGAAGATCAGCTCCTCCTCTCCTGCTGTCTGATTGAGTCATCCTAATTGTTTGACATTAAAGGGCAGGTGTGCTTCTGTGACTGGCAGTCCAGTCGTCAGTGCAGTCTATCCACACACAAGCTCCGAACATGCAAACGCACATGCCCCTTAAACACAAGGCCCACTTAACAACAGCTTTCTCAAATGCATCTCTGCAACATAAATACATTATCTGACAGCTCCGGGTTGACTTATATGCCCACAGCATCGTGATGGCGAGGTAGCCTTGTTATGACAGCCTTATCTAATGGTCCAGATTTAAAGCTTTCATTTTACAGCCCTTCAATGATTCTCCTGCGACCACTACGTTTCACTTAGGATGTTATTTGCTCTGTGGGAACCATCTGAATGACCATAACATCTATCTTAATGCAACCATTCATTTCTCTACAGGGATACCAGAGGACGAGGTGATTGACGGAACATTTCTATAGCGAAGTGCTTTCAATTTACTCCCAAGCAGGTTGAGCTCAAAAGAGAAGACGCTGAATTAAATTAAAGCATGGCGTTACTTCGCACTGGCTGTTATGTGGAAGTAGAAAGACTGTCAATGCGGATCCTTTATAAAGGTACACACGTTAACGCAAAACAAGACCTTGGTTATGCTGCATCACGTAAGCACATAAAACAAAGGTATGAACTTTTACTGAATGAAAAAAAGTGGTTCTGTTGTTTTTTCGAACATTGCTATGTTTGCAAGTGTTTTTAAGGTTATCGGTCAAGCTACCTGATTTAATATGTCTCTATATGAACTTTTAGAAGAAAAAAAAGTGTGATTTCAGAATCAAAGTATTTATATATTCAATAAAATATGAAAAAAATGTTTTACCCACACGTCAGATGAACAGCTAGTTCACAATTACATGATTCACTTAGCTTGCGTTTGATTTGCTAAAACGAACAGGCTCATATGAATCATTTGCTCATGCTGTATGCGTTTGATTCACTTATAAGAACTGATTCATAAGAGTTATTTGCTCAGGAACACAATCTAATAATTACAATACAATAATAATTAGACATTAAACATTTTTACATAAAATATATTTATAAAAATGTCAAAAGAACAACTAGTAAACTACACTGATTCACTCAGCTCATGATTTGTCCACTATAGAAAAAACAAGATTAAAAGAATTATGTATTTGTATGTGTTCGATTAACAATAATATTCAGAATAAAGGCCATTGCACACCAAGTAAGAAATTTTCGCATGTTGAAAAATAAATACGACCTCACACTGTCATTCAAGTTCATGCACTGCTTCCAAAACCTTATGTGCTCATAAAAAAAAATGTACTGGTTTGATTTTTTTGCTTTTTACACATCTCTACCAAGCATTTTTAGAGGCGTTTTGACAATTCAGAGCCACCGTACAAGCTGTTTGTTTTTGTTTTACTAAAAACAACTGGGCCAAAAGAATCAGTTGTTTATGAATCGGCCTACACTAGTCATGCTCTTTGTGTTTGATGCATTAAGAAGAACTGGTCCAAAGAGTCATTTGTTTGGGAATCAGATTTCACTGTTGTGCCGTTTGTATGCGATTCACTTTAAAGACTTATTCACAAGGGAATCGGATTACACTGATGGTCATGCTGTTTGTGTTTGATTTACAGTAATATTCACAATGAAAGTCATTAGTATGGGAATTGGACTGCACTGGTCATGCTGTTTGTATTTAAATCATTAAAAATAAGATTCATAAGAGTCATTCTATCGGAAATCAGACTATGCTTCTTGTTTTGTTTGAGTCACTAAAAAGAACTGGTCCATAAGAGTCATTTACTTGGGAATCAGACTACACTTTTTTAGTTTGATTCAAAAACGCTATTCAAAATAAGAGTAATTCGTTTGGGAATCTGACTACCCTGGTCAGGTTGTTAATGACAGCAAAAACAACTCATAACTGGGTTCATGCAAAGAGGAAACCTCAAAATAAAACACATCCCGAGACCTCCAGCAATGCCGGCTTCAAAAACCTTTCTATTTGTGCTGGCTAATGTTGCTGCGTCCTTCAGGAACAGACCAAAGAGTATCGTCGACTCTCCATGTGAGAGAATAAATCTTTGTCGCCCTTCAGTCCTTGCGTCCTCTCTATCTTCTGGGACTTTCCAACTAAGAGAGGGGGTCAAACATCACACCAAAACAATCACTATACAGCATAACATATCGAGCACAGGGTACGAGGTCAATATCACAGACCCTGCAGGACACCTCGTTGTTATTGTCTGACCGATGAAACATCTGCTTGCGTTTTAGACTTATCTTTGTACAAACAGAAAACACAGATACGGTCTAACAGGGTTTGGGGAGGAGAGCAGCTGTGCTTTTTCTGTCCTGGGGTGAAAATGCTGCTAGCAGCTGAATTAAACATGTGAGGGAAGTGGGATAATGCAATATCCATGCTGCATGCGTCAAGACGGATATATTTCCTTTATAAGGCAAACACCACTGATACCAGGTCTCTGTCATTGCCTTACTCAAGGTTGTAAGACCACATCACCATCACTTGCCAAAGCAGACAGCTTACTTGGGGCAAAAAAGCCGGATCATATGGGATCTGCACCGAGAGAATTACAGAGAACTTGCCCCTTGTATATTTATTAAATATTTATCTAAAAATTCTAGCTTGCCTGTTATATTATAGTGGTTTGCTAGTTTTTCTATCTATATATAAAAAAATCAAGTATTGTGTAATATAAATATACACAGAACACACACATTATGTAAGCAAAAACTTTTATTTTGGATGTGATTAATCATTCGACAGCAAATATATTTTAATTATCTATCTATCTATAATAAAGTGTGTATGTGTGTGTGTATCCTGTACATCTGTGTGTGTGTGTGCGGGTTTATGTGGTTTATGAGGACACAAATTTGTATAATGACATGGGTATGACATAGGTATTACAATATGAAGGTGATTTATGAGGACATTTTCAGTGTCCCCATAATTCAAAAAGCTTAAAAAACATACTAAATGGTGCTTTTTTGAAAACCTAAAAATGCACACAGTTTCCTGTAAGGGGTAGGTGTAGGACAATAACACATACAGTCTGTACAGTATAAAAACCATTACACCTATGGAGAGTCCCCATAAATCACAAAAACCAACATATAGTATATAGTATGTATATATACATAAAGTTTGTGTGTACACAACCAGACACAAACAACATTAATATATGTATATTATGTATATAGCTAATTTAAGAATATAAAAGGTAATGTAAATACTTAATGTAATTATTTATATTTTGTTACATAAATATCTCTCTCAACATGGTTTCCTTCACAAAGGACTTCACAGAGTTTGAGAACCACTACTGTATATCCATCTTAACACACTGAATCCATTCTGCAGAAAAAAATATAAAAAATGTATTTGTGCCTGTTCATTAGTACCAGCAAGGATATTTTTGATCAGAGTATTCAAGATTCACTGCCATCACAGCTGTGAAAAAACACATTACTGATCACAGTTACTAATCTCTCCAAAAAGCCTGATTCACAAAAGCATGTGTCACAAATAATAATTCACCAATTTCCCTAATTAAGACGAGGCTTCTCGCACCTCTCACCCCTTCTGTGTGATTTTGGGTTTGGCACAGTCAATAGGCTTCCTGGAAACGGGGGAGAAAAATGGAACGATAAGAACACCTCAGCGGCATCCATGATATTTGCACCAATTCAGCAAATTTCACAGACTTGCTAATTAGAAGCATCGATGTGTTTGCCGTCCTGTTTAATCTCCACTTTGATCCAGTCTAATCTCTCATCGTACTCATTATCCAAGGGTTCTTCTGGCCCGGAGGGTCTGCGATCGAAGAGCACAATTTTGATTTTCAGCACGGACTGGCAGCGGACTTCATTTCTCTATTATGGCCCTTCATCAGGGTACATTTGAATAATTAGCAGGCTCCGCCTCTTATGGGTTTCTCTGTCCTAGACTGGGGTCACTAGGGGTAAAGAGACTGACAAGGACATTACTGAGAGCTTTCAGTCCAAAATTTATAAATATAGCGCACAAACCATATGGAGCACTTTTACTGTGTTTTATTTTGTCCGGTTTGAAGCGTGACAGATGTCAAAATCCATCCTTGTATGGAAATGAGCCACATTAAAGGAATATTCCAAGTGCATTCTTAAAAATGTATATTTGCAATGATGGAATAGATGGAAAAATAGATGTTTATTCATTATTCAGAACTTAGAAAAATTTGCAAACAAGTGAAAAATAAATAAATAAATACAAAAAAACATGTAACACACTGAATTAAACATAGGGCCACAAAGAGGTGGAACATTTTCGGGTAAATTTTGGAAGCATTTCAAAATAAATAAAATTAAAAAAAATTCCAGTGCATTTGCAACCATAATAAATGTATTATTATTTTATTTGTTAAAGAAAATTGTGAAAAAATAATTTTAAATTTTTTTAAAACATGACCTAAAAACCTAAAATTAACTGTAAGAATTTTACAGCTTAAATAAGTGTAAGTGATTTTTAATAAAATGATATGCTTCACATTTGAAAAACTGGCATAAATTCATCTCATTCAGTTTCACTGTAAATGCCTCACCATAACCATGGTTTTATTATATTATTTTCTTATTTGTGTTTATTTTATTATATATATATACACACACAAAATGAACAAATTTGTAAAGACATGAAAAACAGTGAATAATAAATTTAGTTTTATCACAAAGAGTAAGTTTCAATAATTTTTATGGTAATTATTCACAAATGCTGTCACCTGAACTTAAGTACTTTTGAACTGTAAATATCCCTTTAAACAGCTACGGTTCATTTCATCCCAAACTATCCCATTAAAACAGCACATCTATGTACAGATGTGGCGAGGGAAGACTCTGCTTCAGTATTAAAGGTTCTCTCCTGCTGGGCGATGACATTCTAAGTTGCATCTTAATTAGTGTTATGAACCTGCACAGTAGTACACACAGTAGATAAATGAAAAGCCAACACAACATGCCTCTTTGAATCTTGTCACTGCTAAGGATCTTGAGGATGAAGGAGGGCTTTTTTTCTAGTTCATTTTGGAGTAGGGGCGTAAAGCCAGTCGTTTTCTGCCAAGGAAAAACACATAATGCACTAAAAGAGCTTCCAGGCGTATTTTAAACTACCTAATGGTTGCATATCTCTGTTTACTACTGCCTGATTATGGAATAAATAACTGCAAATACAGGCAGAGTGTGCATTTCAAAGGCTGGCAAATGGAAACATGGAAATAAAGAAAAAAGGTTTTCCACTCTTGCAAATTCAGAAGTGTCTTTTCAAAATGCTGAAGATGGATGACGTAAATTTCAATGGCTTTAGATTGGACTAAAAATAAACTATAGATAGATAGATACTACCGTTCAAAAGTTTAGAGTTAAGATTTGTTTATACTACTTTCTTAAAATACAGTGAATACAGTAACATTCTGAAATATTTTTACGTTTAATTAAAGATAAAAAAAAATAATATCTTTTTTTCCATATGATAAATGATGTATTTCCTTAATTATGCCAAGGTAAAGCACTCAGAATTTTACCACTGTACATTAAATGTGCTATACAGTATAAATAATCTTACCTAATTTTTAAAGTTTTGAAAGATTCAGAAACCTATTTAAAATGTACTTCGGACTACATAAATAGATTTCATTATACTTACAATAAATTTACTGAAAATATAAATACAATACTTCTTCCTGACCTTTGTTACCAAGGTTAACTGAGTTAAGCTATTACAGTCATCTCTCCAACAGAGTCCTGTTTGTTGCTCGGTGGCATTATGATGTTCAAAAATGAATCTGCCAGCATGGCTGGTAATTGAAGTCATATTTTCAGCACATTAGCTCGGAGGTGACAAAAAAAGCAAGTGCCAAATTTGATATGACCTCTGAATTAAACTTCAACAATTATGTGTTAATGGAGAAAAACAGCATTTAAAAAAATCATGCATGTTTTAAGAATCGAGCAGATATTTGTGCATTTCAATTATGCCTGTGAACGAGTATTCACTCAAACTTTTAAAGCCTCCAAATTGAGCTGGACTTGACTATTAATCTGTATTTTAATCTGGAAGCTGATTTTGACATGGTATTGATACATTGGGTAAACTGCAACTGATCCAGCCAGCAATTTGTTATCTCCACATGCAAGCTGCATCTTGAGGGAGGAAGCCGGCTGAGGTCGAAAACGTATCATTTTTTAATGTTTAAGGCATTACAGGAAACAGCAGTATGTGGGAGGTGAAAGAACATGATGAAAGGATCAAGGGTCATGATAAATGATTGAACATTTATCATGGTTCTTCCATTAGGTTTTATTTGGAAAGACACCTACAAATCACAGTGCACGACCCCTGACCGGCTCCATGATCTCAAATACCATCAAGTCTATTTTTGCTGTGTCTGGGTTGCCAAGGTTGTGTGTTTTTTTGTTTTTGTTTTTTTTTACAGGTGTAATCGCATTTTAGCCTCTTTTTTTTTTTTTTTTGTCATGAATGGTCACTGTAGTCAATTTAATCTGCATTACTTGGTCTTTTAAGGTTGTGTAAAATTATGAGAGATATTAAGTCATATCTAGGAAGCAAAATTGTGAACGTGAAGTACGGATGGTGGAGATTTTAATAAAACAGGCGAGATGAACAATAATTGCAGTGTTGGATGATTCATTTTTCAGTTGATGATATCTAAGGGTTATTTTCCTGGTAAAACACTTTGGTGAAAGAAAAAAAAAAAGAAGCTGTCTAATGCTCCTGTTGTCTGGGGTTAGTCGTAATAGCTATTCATCTGCGGACAGTAATTGTACCTTGTAGAATTTTATTTTTCTAAAAGCATGTGTTTTACTGATCAATAATGTGAGTTTTAGTCTATTTGGAAAACAAGGGTTTATTTTTATGTGTGTGAGTGTAAGTGTGTGTGTACTTCCATAGAATTAATGGATATAATAAATAAACTTAAAAAAAAAAGAAAAAGAAAAAAGGATGCAATTGATTAGTTACTGTATTATTATACTATTATTAATAAATTAATAAAACTAACAACAACAGCAATAATAATGAATGTTTTTATGAAAATATTATATAATCATAAACCATTCAAACACGAACATAATTATACTATAAATTATGTAGCATATTGTAAAATCATTTGTATGCAATTGTGTGTGTGTACAGTAAATATTGCCTTTAATATACAGTACATATTGTCAAGTAATAATTTATAACCTAATAGTAAATCATAGGACTGCCATATATAGTATAAATTTACATTTATATGCAATTGGATATTGCCTTTAATATGCAAATATTGGCAGTATTATTAATATTATAACATTAGTAGTAGGAGTAGAAGTAGTAGTAATTATAACTAGATAAAAAAAAGTTTGTTGAGACAAACTTCAAGTTTATGATTTTTAATCTTCAGTTTTATGAAAACTGTAAAGGCGGGCGTACACGGTGCGATTTTTAAGGTCGTACAAGCTCGCATGCGATTTTTTTTGGTTATCGGAAGAAAATCGCCTCTTCTCGTATGGTCGGGGCTCGTACGTGTGTGAGAAATTACGAGACGAGCAGAGCGCCTTACGAGCACTTCACGACCTCACGATCATTTTTAAACA
>JAUCMR010000062.1:5193659-5203961 GCA_032357425.1 Enteromius argenteus
GCAGTGAATGAGGACGTATCATATCAATCACGAGTGCAATATGGAGTACCTCAAGGATCAGTACTAGGGCCGTTACTGTTTATGCAGGAGACATTCTATATATTTCTATATATTTTCCTAATGCTAAATTCACTTGATGGCAGCTCCATCAATTCTTCTTTAGTTAGAAACCTGTGTGTGCTGTTTGATGGCACGTATGGTTTGGTTTAGGTTTCTTTTAACCATTTCTGTCATAGACAGAGTTTTGGTCAGCTTTGGCTTGCTTAGTTGGGGACACTTAATTTCTGGCAGTATTGTCAGATTGACTGATTGCACACACATCATTGGAAGAGAGCTGAGCTGGATGATGACATCACTGAATCAACGATTGCCTGACTTGAGCTAAAAAAATCACTGTTTTCTGTTGTCCTCTTGCATTATCTGCACACATTTTTCTTGAGATTGTGACGCTGCTTTGACACAGTCTGTGTTGTACTGTTTGAAGTGCTATATAATAAAGCTTGTGACCTGTGATCATCATCTCTGTGGTACCTGTGACACCTCGTCCCGTGAGTTCCACTTGACGGACAGCAGGAGTTTGGGAAGACTTTCTGGAATATTCACACAGTAATGCCTGAAAGACAAACACATGGCTGTCATTGAGCTGATCACACTGATGTCCTGTGCTTTACAGCTCAGTGTTGTGTGTGTTTACCGATGTCTCCACAGGAAGTCCTTCTCTTGTTCAGAGAGCTCATACAGCGGGTCTCGACTGCACAGAGTGCGCAGCTGCTCAGCGTCGGTCTGCGAGATAGAGCTGTCACACGCCAGACGACTGCTCTGAGTGACCAGAGAGAGTGAGTGTGAGTCCTGGAGTGTGTGTGTGTGTGTGTGTGTGTGCATGTTTATGTGGTTTATGAGGACACAAATTTGTATAATGACATGAAGGTGATTTATGAGGACATTTTCAGTGTCCCCATAATTCAAAAAGCTTAAAAAACATACTAAATGGTGTTTTTTTGAAAATCTAAAAAGGCACAGAGTTTCCTGTAAGGGGTAGGTTTAGGTGTAGGGTCAGTGTAGGGCAATACCACATACAGTCTGTACAGTATAAACACCATTACACCTATGGAGAGTCCCCATAAATCACAAAAAACAAAATGTGAGTGTGTGTGTGTGTAAAAGAAAAGGAAACAAAAACACCATAAATATGTCAGTGCATAAATATGTAACATATGACAATTTCTCAATTATCACTGATGCTGCTTCTTCAGTTCAAACCACACAAAGATACAGTCTCTCTAAACTGTAATCAACCTCTATAGTAAAAACCGATTAAAATACCTCAATAACACAGTGAAAACAAGTCATTCACAGCGAGAACACAGCGTTTTAGCAATTAACTCCCAGCCAAATGTAATAACTTCCATGTGTATAAAGGCTTCAAGGTAATAGACAAAGCAATCCATCTAGTGAGCAAACCCAAGCCACAGCCCCTGTCCCCATAATGAGCGAATAATACCGTCGTCAATTTGACAACACCGGAAAGCAAATTGAAGGCGGCAAAAGAGGGCGTTTTGGCATACGGGAAAAATGGTCAGGCGGGTGACTAGATGAATTGCTTGTTAAATAAGAAATTCCACAGAGTGACATCATTTTAAAAGGCTCGTAACAACCTTGTGGTATTATCTGTGGAAAACAATCTTCGAGGGGCGCGCTCCATTTGTGATAGCTCTCTGTATGCCGTCGTTTCTTTAGCCAAGGTTTCTCGCTTCATAAAAGAATTGTTTTACTCGTCGCTTTCCCGAGCCATCAAGGACTCTCCTCTCTCCACGTCCTTTTGCAATTAAATTGTGAGTGGGAGTGTTATCGATCCAGTCCCATGAAGGAGCCATAAAATGTTGTGTACAACTAAACTTGAGCACGAACAGAACAACATGACAGCCGCTTGAAGGTTTTGTCACATGACTGCAAGAGAAAACATATATTGCAATCGCAAGGAAACGCAACTCTTCAAAACCGAAGAAACGGGCCAATACTTCACGTTAACATCAGCCGGTGTGGCAGAACGTACGCAAACACATGAAATCCTGTTTGAAAAGTACAGTACAGCAACAATTACACGAGGGAGAAGCATTCATGTGCAAGGGTTAGAGACGCAGAAATAGCTGGAAGGCATATTCTCTTTTTGAGTCAGCGTAAGAGGTTCCTTCTATGCACTATGAGAATATAAATAACAGCGGAGAGGAAATACACAAAGAAACCTGCTGGCAAAAAGGCCCTTGATCTCTGCCAGTGCATGGTATAAACACACAAACTAACGCTAAAAAAACGCTGCTTTCCGATGCTTTTGTTCAAACGGAACAGGAGATGTGGTCAGACTGACTGAGAGAGGGAAAGAAAAATACTGTGGAAATGCATTTTGTGGAAGAACGGAGTGAAAAATCGAGCAGGTGGGGAAGAGAGTGGGTGAAACGACCCTGTTGGCCATCAAGCCGTTTTAGCTGCATTTTTGGTCCGGTGTGATTTAAAGCAACGGTTGCACCAGCTGCCGCCGATGGTCTCTCAAAAACACCAGCGAGTCGCTCATGCCAGGGTTGAGTGGAGACAAATGAGCAAACGATGATGCAGTTAACCTTGATTTGGGTGTAAACACATCAGATTTGGAATATGGAACATTCCCAGGAACTCTTGCCTTCTGTGGGGGAATTTTGTCCACAGGCTGAGTGTGAATTTTACAATTACTTTCACAAGGGATTCTGTATTCTTCTGTGTACTGTGTAAAAAAGAATTTTCGAACTTAAAGGGTTTGTTTTCCAAAAACGTAAAATTCTGTCATTAATTACTCACCCTCATGTTGTTCCAAACACATAAGACCTTCTTCATCTTCCGGACACAAATTAGGATATTTTTAATGATATCAGAGAACCATCTGACCCTCCATAGATAGCAACACAACTGAAATTATCCCAGATCCAGAAACTTAGCAAAAACATTGGTTAACACAATCCATGTGACATGAGTACATCAACTTCACTTTTGCGATGCTAGGACAATACTTTTTTGCACAAATAAAAAAAAATAATAATAATTTCCTCTTCTCCTGCGACTTACGTCTTCTGCCATTTTAGAGAGTATCTCAACACACTGCATACGCAAACATGAACATATTTGCGCATTTGTGTTATCTGCGGCTATTTGCACCTAGAAGAAAGCGTACGCTTACACAGTAGTAGTCTCTAAAATGTTGGAAGATGCAAGTCATAGGATAAGAATGGTGATGTATATGATGTTATTTTTTTTTTTTTCTTTGCGCAAAAAAATAAATAAAAAAGAAGTATTCTTGTAGCATCGCAAAACTGGGGTTGTGCCACTGATGTTACATGGACTTTTTACTGTGTTTTTACCAGGTTTCTGGATCAAGGATCATAAAATTGTGCGCTTTTAATGCTCCAAAAGTGGTCCCTAATGGCAAACAATGAATTCGCTTTTTTGGTGAATTAACCCTTTAAGATCAAGTGAAAACTTCTAATTATGTTTACAAACAAATTTCGGGAGGAGCATACGCAGGTAACAATAGCCCGCTCATCACTAATAGTCTAATCATCTAATCTCCCTATCAGATCTCACCTCACTTCCTATAAATAGCCAAAACCCCTTCTCTCAGTATCTCGATCAAAGTATCCCTCCTTCGCCCCTGCTCCTCCTTTCTCTTGTTTCTCCGGGGGGAGCACGCAGGGTTCGGATGGGGCCATCTGTACCTTTCCTCTCTGAGCCCACTAGGGTTGTTAACCCTAGGGCTCGGCAGCCCGCCGAACCCTGAGTCGTCTCCTCGGACAGCACGCCAAACTCACCTCGCTTATTATTTCATTACTGGCAAGTTCGAACTCGTGAAATATAGTTTGAATACAGTTTAGCTGAAACCATGTTCAATTCTTATGTGCGTACAATCTCAGATTGAAGAAAACCCACATTGAAATTAAATCAGATGAAAATCGCTGTTTAAAATGAAAGTACACAAAACAAAATTGGTGTAGAAACAATTTACACAAAGAAATTGCTAATAATGTTCACAGATAATTACAAAAAATGGCAAATAAAGTTAAACATGACATTTTTGAACATGACATCTTAAATGGCCACTTACAGTGTAGAAACATATTTTTAAATCAGTTGATCTGACTTTCAGTCAATTTGAGTAAAATTTTTAAATTGAAGTAGGTGAATTTATTTTACAGTGCGTGTTGAAATACATATTTTAATATGTCAAATATGCCAAAAATGCTGGCAGATGCTATAACTAAGCCATCACTCAGGTAAAAGAATCCTTCATTTATGGTCTAAAAAAAATATAACTGCTCACTTAAAAAAAAACAAATTGCAAGCTCTATAACCTTTAGTTCTTTAAATCTAGTTGCATAGTCTGTGAGCTTACAGAATAGTTAGCCTAATTATATAGTATAGTTGGTATGAGTTGAATTGCTACATTTGTTACTAGTCAATCATATGTATGCCACTGCCAAAAAAGTAAACAAAATAACAATATGGCAGAATTGAAGTTGTATAGTTACTTCCAAGCAACAGTCATTATGTTGAATGGGAATGCTAAGAAAATAGTTATATCAGATTTCCTTTATTCAAACTTTTATTCACACCCCAACAAAAGAACGCCATTTTAAGATGTTTTTGCGAGACTGATTAGAAAATCACTACAAGTTCATCATCTTTAAGTCATGTGCAAAGCCTACTAAATTAGCTGAAATGTCCTCAAAAGCTATAACATTCTTCTGGACACATCTAGTGATTTATGTGCTTTTAATGTACTGATGCAGAAAAGGTGCTCGCTGGCATTTTTAGATTGGCAGGAAAGATTAATCTGTGAGCCGAGTGTGAGTGCTCCTCAGGATGTGCATGCATTAGCATTACTTAATTGAGATTTGCCAACGAACTCTGGTAAAGGAGTCATGAATCCGGGTAATTTTGGTAGAGACATTGTTTAACTAATTGATCTACGTCTTTATTCCTGTCTTAAACTGCGCTGTAGAAGATCAAGCTGCATAATAAGGCTGGCACAACCTTGTTGTTTTTGTGTCGCAGTATAATGTGGCTCATCACGAGTGTTGCTTTCTTGGGAGTGATTCTATCAGAGTGAAATAGAATGAGACTTGGAGGCGTTCGATCTCAGCAGAATGAGATCAAGGGGTGGAGACAGGAAGGTGTCTGTGTGCAATGAAGTTGCTCTCCGGAATGCGAAGGTTTGCTGTTGTGTTCCAGAAAGATGTCAGTGTGACATGCGCTTGCACACATTTTCAGAATACAGAACTACAGAAGTTTTCGATTCCACATACTCTTGTTTTGTTACATTGTTGCTCTGGTGTCCACCGTGCTCAGGAGAAAATAAGAAACCTAAATAATGGGTCATATGAAATAGGTGCCTTTTGTGGTTTGGAAATAATTTTTATTATATAATTTATGTGAAAATACCTAGCGTTTACATACTTCTTCAACTCCATGCAAACTTCAGCGAGCAGTTGGCAGCAGTTCGTAAAGTAGAAACTTAATTTACGTGCTTAATCCTCGTCTACAGTACCTGATGTTGAAGCTCTAGCTCTTGGTTTTCAATAATCCTCTCTGGTTCCCTCAGAGTCCGGAGTGGCGTGCCGAGCTGTATCCTTTTACCCAGCAGGGATCAACACACTTCATCCACTTTACTCTCAATGTGGACCCAGTAGGACACCATCTTACATTAACCTCTTGCAGATGAACGGCTTAAGACTTGAAGATTCCATCTGCTTCTCCAAATGTGCTGGAAAAAATGCAAAAACATCATTTTCAGTACGCCGTACCGATAAACTAAAGAACTTCCTGTAAAACTTTCCACCCTAGCAAATATATAGTGTATGCAGAGAACATCATTTCATATAGTGCACAGAAACTTTTGATTTATAGCCTTTTGTTGAATTCCAATTGAATCTACGTGTTCTTTCATTTATTGTACTTTCCTTTCCTGCGTTTCTCTCAAATTGACATCGGGTCTGTTGCAGTCTGGAAATTGCAGGGTATGTCTATGTTGTCTGCTTGGCACAAAGCACAAAATACACTGATAAAACCAAAGTTCACGAGAAGCTCTTAGTACATTTTCTAGCACTCAGGAGGAGAACAACTCAAGGAGAGTTTTCACCTCTTTAAACTGCATTCTCAATTGCAGATTTACCTGCAGTTGCCGGCTTTGTGTTATTTCCTCTCAAGTATTGCTTTGGAACAGTCTCCTTTGTTTTTTCAGCTTTGTTTTTCTTTAAGTAATAGCCTAGATTTCAGAGCGATGTGATCATTCTCCAACCCTAGAGGCCCAAGGTACCACCAGCGGGGTCACCGCTTTTGCTCTGAAAAAGGTTTTGACTGGTTGTCGTTGTAAGTCAGTTGTGATGTGTGTTTTTTTTACTGTTCTAGTTTTGAAGGGATGGGAGAGATAAATAAACCATGAAATTAATCACCCATGTTTGACACCCCTACAGCAAGTTCCCACACATCCACCCACTCGATCTGAGGGCTTATGGGTACTGAATACCCCCTACATATATGTAAGAATAAAAGGATACTGCCCGCACCATCTCATCCTGTTAAAAATCACCCACTGTACTATGGTTCATCACTAATGGGGAAAGCTTGCTGATCTGGGATGGGCAGTGAACGTTCACTTTGTAACTCAGGTTGGATTAAATGGGAACATTTTGTACAAAGCTGAACCTTAAACTTTGTTGTATTTTATACAACAAAATCGACAAATTCTCACATTTGCCATTCAAAGCGATACTAAAAAATTCTCACTATGAACAGATTCACAATAAACAATGTTATACGAACAAATGTGCTGTTGTTGAAACCGCAGGTAACAGTTAAATCCGAGAGACTACACCGCTTTCAGATGACTGGCATTGTGAAACTCTCGCGGGCATTTTCTGATTAACACGACTGTTTCGCGATGCTACTTTCTTGCACTTTAAACAGCTGCACTGACACCATATTGTGTGATTGCGATATTTTATATGAGTTACTTACGTTTTAAACACCGGTTACTTTGCCTGGTTTATTCTCCACCATTGAAAATATCTCCAAACGAACAACTATCATTATCCAAACGCCGCAATGACTGAGTTCTGAATGAATCAATGATGTTGTAAGAGTTGGTTAAGTAAAGAGATTTGGACAATTCGTAATGAATAAGTGATTCAAGAATCACTGACTCCTTCATAAAGTCGTAGTCGCCATCTATAGGATTAACGATCCCAACAATAACAAACATGATGAATATTGAACACAAGGCAAAGGCTTTTTTTTCATTTCAGTCGTGAAAATTGAAAGAGGACAGCCCAAAACAACTCTCATTATTGAAAGTTAAAGAAAATATTTTTTGTTGTTTAAGCAGCATTCACAAGTTTTTGAATGACATGAGGTGAATATGACAACAGAATTTTAATTTATGCTACTTCATTAAGATGTACTTTTTGGTCTGCATGGGTTTATAAAGGTATTCTCAATTGTAGTTTCAGTTAAAACAAAAGGTTATGTCAGTCAGAGTAAACTAAATCAAGTGATTAAGCTCTCACAGTTAGTTTCAGACGTGAACAAAGTTTAAATCTCTCTCGGTACGCCATTTAAAACTCTGCTAATTAGCACAGTAAACACTAAACAAACCACAAATGTGTTTTGTGTCGTTTTGGTTTATGGAGAAGCTATAACCAGCTATTTTGTATTTCTAAATCTTTGGAGATGCAACAAAAGCACCATAATTGATTTTCATAAACCTCTCAAACTCTAACCTCAAAGCAAAACAGATTTTGGATCGCAGATTATCTCCCACAATAACTGATGGAAAAACTGAACTCAATCCCCAGTGTGCAAATTTATTTAGCAAATCTATCACTGTTTATACCACATTTATCAGGTTTTTGAGTGATTGGCCACACTATTTTTATTGTTGTTGTTGTTTGCCCAACGGACTGTTACATTAAAAAAAATGCTTAGCCTGCATGAAACATTTCAATTGTTTCATTATCAACTGTGTAGTCTCATAATAACTACAGATTAGTGTTTTTTTAAGGTTTGCAGTGTACAGTAGTCCTGTGGGTTAAGTATTTTACCTATGGCCAGCTGCTGGCTATAGAAATGCAGGGCTTGGACAGTAGTAAACATTAAGTGAACATCACATCTGGCCTGCTGGGCTTTGAACCCACAACTCTGCAGATGCCAACAAGGAGGCATTGCCAAAGGCAATGCACTTATCTGGAGCTTACAGTTGAAGTGCTTAAGTAATTATAATTATTAAAGGGTTTTTTTTTTAAAGGAATAGTACACCAAAAATACCTTCTTTTTTTTTTTAATTTACACT
The DNA here is from genome assembly GCA_032357425.1 of Enteromius argenteus. Taxonomy (NCBI): domain Eukaryota; kingdom Metazoa; phylum Chordata; class Actinopteri; order Cypriniformes; family Cyprinidae; genus Enteromius; species Enteromius argenteus. The sequence goes on from JAUCMR010000062.1 coordinate 5,202,028, forward strand.
CATGTTGTTTCTAATCAGTTTTTCTTTTGTGGAGCTCAAAAGGAGTACTTTTGGAGCAGGGACTGAAGCCTCCAAGCCTCAGAAAGGATCATGAAACTAGTTAAGCTTCTACAAAATTCCATTGGTAAACTACATGGTTATATTGTCCTGCCAGATTCACACTATGGAAAATCATGCTGGTCTAAGCTGTTACAGAGTTAAAATTATTTGAGAAACAAGAGATCCTAGGCAGCAAGTTTATAACAGCACCTAGAAAACTGTCGGAGAAATCAAACGAGTGAAGGGATAACAGTGCTGAGCTTGATTAAAATGCCCAGGGTGAACCGTGGCAACCATTGCTCAGAATCTGTCACGATTTAGAAGGTGTGAAGGATGCGTGAGGTGCACTCTGAGGAGTCATTGCTGGCCTGTATAACACTCAGATAACCTACCGGAGAGGGATCGGTCATGGGCCATGAGTCCTTATCAAACCTAGCATAAATATCAGGATTGAGTTTCCTAAAAGCCTCTTTGAGTTGAAAGGAGCTCAAGGTCACAGATTTTTCCCTGCACTGCTGTAGTCATTCATCCGATTGGAAAGATGAGGAGTATTTCAAGATACAAACTGACAGATACCTCACTGAATGAGTAACAATTCTGATATTATATTACCTTGACTCTGGGATACTTGTTTTAATCACCTTTTAAAGATGCAATAAAAACATTCTATCTTCTATTTAAATGCATTATACGATATAATTAATACCTGTGACGGCAAAGTATTTTTAGCATCAATTACTTCAGTCTTTAGTGTCACATGATCCATCAGAAATCAATTTAACATGATTACTTTGGTGCTTAGTTAATGTTGCTGAATTTTTTGTAGATGTTTGATGAACCTACCCTTGACTTTGAATCGTAAATTTACCAGGCATACATGCACACACACACACATATATATATATATATATATATATATATGTATATATGTATGTGTGTGTGTATGTTTGTGTATATACATATATATTAGTCCTGTCAAACGATTAGACAAGAATAAATATACTGTATGCATGTGTGTGTATTTATATATACACATAATAAATATAAATGCACACATGTATTATGTAAACAAAAACATTTATTTTGGATGCTATTAATCAGGATTAATCATCTGACAGCACTAATATTATATTATATATATTTACTGTTTTTAAATTCATTTATTTATTTATCTTTATTACATGATTCAAGTTAAACCTCAAATTAATTATCTTTTACAAGCCTTTCAAATGTACTGTAGTATATAGTAAAAATGAACAAAAGGGATTTGAGACTTGACTTGGATGCGTGACAAAAGACTAAAAGTTAAGACTGTACTTGGACTGCATCAGAGATTTTTGAACATGTCTGGGTGAAGAGAACCCGTTCTCCATCATAGCCTGGGGAGCCAAATAATGAAAAGAACTGAAATAACACAGAGGCTTCGCAGCTGCCCATTTCTGCATACTAAAATCCTTGCGAAAGTAAAAAAATGACAAGCTGAAATTAGTCTGAAGATCTCCGTACCTGTATTAAATCACTCTTTTGGACCTCTTTAGAATATATTAATAACTAATATACATAAGATGTTGTTGTGGTACATTTGATTGACACACACTGTCAAAACATCCACCTACACACACGTGAATATGCATACGCTGCTTTGTACATTAGGGTTTTTATGGTTTGTTTACATTTATTTTCCTCTTCTCATGAGTTTCCTGTTTATGCTGAGGGGAAAGGGGAATGATGATTCCTACAGATAATGACTTGATGGCCTGAGGTGGTCTCACAAAACAGGCGCAAAGCGTATGTATGTGTATGTACATGTGTTTGTGTGCGATCTCAAGTCTGGCCACACAAATTAATACCATCAAATGGCACCCTGCAGATCTCTGATAATTATGGAGCAGGAC
>JAUCMR010000062.1:5208095-5224846 GCA_032357425.1 Enteromius argenteus
AGATGACAACACAAGGACAGTCTGATGCTGGAGTGCCAGCCAAACAGCAGAGCTGTCACCTCCAGCTGATCATAACAGTTTCTACTCCTATGTCAATCTACTATACATGTCAAATTTTCTATCTATCCATCCATCCATCCATCTACCCATCTCTCTCTATTCCATCCATCTACCTATCTACTCTTATGTCTATTTTAAAATTTGGTCATCTCTCCTTTCATGTTTGTCTGTCCATTTTTCATCTACTTTGAATTTGTCTATGCAATTCATGTCTATCCATACATCTATGTACCAATTATTTTGTCCATACATCCATCCTTCTGCCTATCTGTCTCTATCCATTCATTTATTTGTCTATCTATCTGCAAATTCATCTTTCTATTAATTTTTCAGTCTGTGCAATGTCTATACTGTGTCTATCCATATTGTATATCTATCTACCTATCAAGTCATCTATCTATTCAATGCAGGTAAACTATTCAAATATCATCTTTATTTAAAACTTTATTGCAGCAGTTGCCGTGCTACAAGTTTTATATTAAACATAACTGATGATAGTGTGTGTGTACCTAGTATTCCCTATGTTATGGGGACCAAATTTGCCCACAGTTATACCAGCAAATTCTGACCTTGAGGGGACAACAAGCTTGTAAATCACACAGAAATTAGGAAATTAGAAATTAGGGTAAGGGGGAAGAAAGTACAGTTTGTGCCGTATAAAAACCATTACAACTGTGGAATGTCTTCATAAAACATGGAAACCTGTGTGTGTGTGTGGCCAGTTCACTCACTGTCTTCAAATCAACCCAATAAGGTCATGTAGACAATTTAGGTGTGATAAATGTGACTGCAAAACTGTGCTAAAAACAACCGAAGGCAACAGGTTACAACACACCAGATAGCTCTCAGTTTCTGATTCATCATTAAATTGTTCTCCGGAGGATGGTGGAGCTCATGGGATGTGTCCCAGACATTTAGGGGACCAGGTGGGAACTTTGGGGAGTTGTTTGTGGCTGTCTTCAACAGGACTTTGACAAGCAATTAAGTTTTACAATTATTATACAAAACATATTACTCTCCAATGACTAAACTACACCATAAAACACACACACACACACACACACGACCTTGAATGTTGTCATTGTTGTTGACAAGATTTATCGATTGCAAAAACAGTTCCTTGTCTTACTGCAATATAGTTACTTTGGCAGGTAAGAGTATTAAAATTCATGGCTGTCAAAAATCGCTCTAACTTTCTCTCTCTCAATGACTTTTCATCCCTGCCTCTGCAGTCGCTGTCTATCTGCGTGATAAAGTCTTAATCAATGTAAAACGCCCTTACCATGTTTACTGATTGGCTTATGAGAACGAGCCTGTCCTCTGTCACTTCTCATTGCGAGACTGGAGCGCTCTTGAGCTGTCTGACGAAAGGCGGATTTGATTCGCGCAACGACCAGTGAACGGCTGTCACTTTTCACGAGGAATGAACCAGGGCAGCTTGCACAAGAGGACTTAGCAGTTTCTGATTTCTGATTGTCTGGTCTACAGGAAGCCACTATTTTTTTGTGTTTGATTGGAACAATTTGTAGGATCTTCAAAATGGCTGTGCACTTATTCGCTAAAAAAAAGAAAAAATCTTTAATATTGATTCAAGACTGTTTTTAAAACCATAAACAAAGATAATTCTAGTTCAATCCAAATATTCAGTAGATTTGTGAAGTTAATATTGTGATAACAAACCAAACTACGTGATTTTGTTTGAGATTCTGTTAGCCGCGGGATTATGCGTTTCAGCAAACATTGCTTTGCGCTTTTTGTAGCCCTACATGTCAGACTGACGAGCAAATCGAGGTCTCCTTCAGCCCCTGATGGTAATTGGTGTGACATCTCCAGGGGTTTCTTCCTGCAAATCTCTCAGCTTGTAAAGACACCTTATATCATCAAAGCCCTTGATCAGCTCTCCCCATTAGAAGCTTAAGAATTATAAAAGATGAAAGGCTATGAATTATGGCTATGTAATGACTTTGATCAAAGCAATATGTGTAATGCAAACCACTAATGATTTACGCCGCCTAAACGCAATTCCACTTACACAGAGACACAATATGAGTTTATTTGTATGTATTAATTTGCCCAACAATCCATACATACAGCCTATATGTATACTAGTGCAATCCTTGCGGCATCCTTGAGCAACTTCTTCACAATTTGAACCGGCAGCAACACCAATATGAGTATGAGGAATATTGAATAAGTAATTAAATTATTAATGATCACAATAAACAATGTTTTCACAAAGCAATATAGTTCATTAGACAAATCGTAGCCTGTTTACAGTTGCCAAGCAACTCAAGCAATTCATTTCAGCTGTATAATGTGTGCACAATATAAGACAAGTGTCTAGCCTTCTTGTTCTAATTAACAGGTCTGGCTATTCTAGACAGTTTTATGAGGACAAACCTTGAAAACATACAATGATATTCTAAAGAACTGCAACGGATTTGGGGATGGTTCTTTTCTTCTCCAGCATGACACTGACTCTGTGCACAAAGTGAGAAACATGTAGAAATGATTCTGGATCTATTTCTACACAGGTATTTTCATTTTGCATTTGGACTTATTTTGGAAACTATAAAGATAGAAGCTCAGAAATCTCTAGACTAGAATGTTATTGTATGTTGTGGAGAAAATATTTGTCTGACCGTTTTTGGCCTTTAAATGGATTTTTCCTAGATAGATAAATAGATAGATCATTGGTTGGGTAGCTTGATGGGTTGCCTGGTGTCATTCAATCAACCTTTAGACAGGTTTGAGGTTTTGCCTATTTAATTATTAGCCTGTTTGTTTGTTTATTTAATCTGGATGGAAAGAGCAACAAAGAGTAGCAGATGGCATCTCAAAGAAACACCGTCTCATCAGGAGGTCCAAAATCCACAGGAAAAAAACGGGGGAAAAGGGAAAAAACCCTGTGAGTTTTGGCAGAGGGACACGCACTGACCTTCTGTCCTGTCTCCCTGCCTGCAGAGTAGCACGGGCACCAGCCGTGGAGGAAGATAACAAGACGCGAGACTCCCTAGATCTCCCGGCCTATTACTGCACTATTATCCTCCATTATTAAGTTTCTCGGTCCTGTTTGACTGATGGCTGAATGAAACGGGGGTCAATTTATTAGGGGAGTCTGTTCTCTGGCAGAGAAGAATGAAGGACAATGGTCAATTTGTCATCTTTTATATGCCACCACTGATGCATTCAAGAAGTTGCTGTCATTGAAATTGGGGGCAAAACAGCATGATTACAATGGCGGTCTCAATGATGTCAATCCAATAAACCATCAAGGTACATAATCAGCTTTAAGGTGCTGCATTTGTGCACTGCTCTTTATTTTAAAGAATTGAATCACAAAAGGAAATAAACTACCAAAAAATCTGACATGCAATATTATTTAGTTTAACATGCAATAAATATGTCTTCATATCATCAAAACGTTTTTAAAAAGGTGGTAGCATAACAGAGGCAAGCTGTGCAGATAGAACTCGCTCCCTTGATTTCATGAGGCACAGTAGAGACTGACACTAGAGGCTGTGGTCTGAAGTGTCCTTGTCTAGAGAGAGGGTTACACTGGTGCTGTGACACAATGGGAGTGAAGTCTAAGAAGCCAGCTAATAAGAGCTGTAAACAATACTTTCCTGATCTCAAGAAGGACTCTAGTTACCTCTTTAGCATCCTTCTTAGTATGCACACCTCCCGAAATGCTTAAACGAATCCCACTCAGACAAGTGTTCCGAGTAGATCCGAAGGGGTTAAAGTGGTGCCGTGACCCAGATAGGGGTGAGGTTTGAAGAGATGAGGCATTGATCCTGGAAGCTTTTCTTTAGTGTCCTTCTTAGTGCACCTACCTCCCATACGAAAACGCTGGTTAAAATTTTACTCGGAGTTAGTAGAAGGAGGAATTACATTGGTGCCGTGACAGGGATGGGAGAGAAAGTGAGTATAACAGAGGCTAGCTAATAAGAACTGTGCAGGTAAACCTCGCTCCTGTGATCCCAAGAGGCACTAGCAACTGACGCTAGAGGCTGTGATCTTTAGCATACTTCTATGTTCACCCAACTCACCCGCCGATCTGAATCCCGCACAGAGTAAGTGAAGCGAGTAGAACAAGAGGTGTTACATTGGTGCCGTGACCCAGATGGGAGTGAGAGTAAAGGAAGCCAGCTAGTAAGAGTTGTGCAGATAAAGCTCACTCTCCTGATTTCAAGAGGCGAGTTGAATCAGAGGAGTTATACTAGCAGTGTAAATGTCATAGGTTCAACACCATAAAGTCCATAAAATCCCTGTGTGAAGTGGGCTTAAAAGTGCATATTAAATGTGTACTTGTAAGTTGTTGCTTTTGAATCTGCCAACAACAAAAAAAAGATTCTGGTAAAATGGTTATCTATGAAAGACTGAAGGATTTGATCACATTGTTGACTAGCTTTTCTACTCTCTATTTAACGTAGGCTGCAGTACATTGGATAACATAGCGGCTGTCTTTATGAGACACTAAGAAAAGAAATGGGACTGAGAGACCCACAGAGATAAAGAGCACTGGTAAGTGAACTTGGGTCACTAGGCATTTGCCTGGGGTTTTACATTAGATCAAGTCCAGCTCACTGTTGGCAGCCCTTAGTATCCCTCATAGCACCATTACAACATCTGGAGACTCGCCATGACAGCAGTTCAACTTCAGAATGCTGTGCCTTACTGTCTTGGACACAATGGCTCATTAATGGCTTGTGGGTAAAGATCAAGGATAATGTCTTTCTAATAAGGCAGATAATTCAAGCTGAATTTTGTTAGGTTTTTGATGAGCAAGTCTAGAATATTCTTAACAAACAATGAGTCAGAAATTGTTAAATGTCAGAAACAAATGGCATCCATCTTTTTTCATAGGCTACATATAAGCTAAATCTAAATAGCTAAAAAGCTGTTTTTAGTTTTTACCGTCAGAAATGCAATATGAATTTCTGAGAAACAAACAATCAAATAATATCAATCAGCAAGTAGCATCTGTGGTAGCATAGTAGCAGAACCTTTTTTTCTTTCGTTATGACAAAAAAACCTAAAAAGAAATGCATAAATGAAAAGGGAGCTTGTAATTTTCTACCAAATTGATTTTCTTTCTTTATAAACAAAACATGAAAACACAACAATAAATCACAGGAACCTGAAATTTCCCAACAGTTTAAAATGTGGGAGGAAAATCTGCACATGTATATTGTGACGAAAGCACATTTAGGTGAATTGTGTGTTTTGCAATCAAACTGATTTAACTGCTTTCTTTCCTCAATGTAAATTTGCACATTTCTGCCCTACATTTGAGAGAATTACTATCAAGCTGTGTCCCACAATCCCCCTTTCTCTTTTCACACAGTCTCTCTCTCTCGCACAACATACCGGGCTGCACCAACAGATGTGGAGTCATTAACAGGCCCCCCAGACGATTGTGTTTGATTGGCTTGCCCCCACCCTCAGCTCTGTGCTTCAGAGAATGCCCGCGAGAAGTGCTCACACCTTTGACTGTCCGCCCGCTCGCCTCTCCACTGTCCCACTTTGAACTCCTCAGCAGTGAGAAAAGCATTTACTAAGAAGACTCATTTGGATATGAAAGAATTCCTGATGGTTTCGCCGGAATGAAAATAACCAAGATTAAAGGACAAATGACAGTGGTGGCAAGGCAATTAATCATTTGTACAGAAATGTTACATAGTAAAAGTGAATGAGGACCGGGCCAGTCAAATTCCAAAATGACACAAAAGCACCTTAAAATGTCTTTAAAAATTGGTCTATATGGCTTGTGCACTATATTACACACCTCCTGACATCATTATATGAAAATGTTGTGAAAACGTTGTCATTACTGATATTAATGCCATCATTGGATATGATTTCTGTTCTTTCTGACAATAAAGCACTTAAACACAACAAATCGTAATTACTTCACAAGTAGGAAGTTTCTGATGGCATGTGAAGGCAGCATAAGGTTTTTATTGACTGCGATAACAAAGATGAAAAATTTGCATCATGGCGATTTGAATCTAAATATTAGAAAAAGCAAGAAAAAAATGCAACAAGCTATTAACAATACACTAAAGGTACTTTTCTAAAAATCTAAAATCTAAATAAGAAAATTATATTAATACTAAAATAAATTTAAAATAAAAAAGAAGAGAAATTCAGAATAAAAAAATCCAATAATGGATTACTCTACTTTACATGAATACTAAAATTGATCCATCCATTTATTAAATTAATGATTATTATTATTATTGTATCAAATTATATTAAGTTTCACATTAACATTGATATTAATATCAAAATAAATAATCTATATATATTTGCATTAATTTATATGACTACTTTGTTTAATGTTATATTCTTCATAAATAAAATGCTAAAAAACTGACATAAACAATTAACATAAAACATATCAATTATATTAATCAATATTAAAATATCAATACAATTATACAATATATTTTTAAATTAATAATGCAACTAATATCATTATAAGTAATAACTAATATTATTTTAAATATTAAATCATTACTTATATTAAATTAACAAAATAAGTTTGGTCAAAAATGCTGCTTAAATGACGCACTAGAGAAATAATAACTATCACTCTTGTCATGTCCTACGGACACAAGAATGTGAGCAAGCTGCTCTGTTCTTGATTTCCTTATCATACAGTCAGAGCAGTGGGACCCTGAGGTTCGTGTCACCGGGGGCCACCTCTCTCCTGCCAAAGGGAGGTCGACTGAAGTGGGTTCAGGCCCCAAGGCTAGCCAGAGGCGTCAGAGATATGGAGTCCCACTGCCCTCAGATAAACTTATCAGCAGCCTCGAAGGGACGCCTTCCTGTCAAAGCACAGATGCCGTCAGCGAGGGCTGGGGAAACAACTTTAACGGGTATGAAGGAAAACCAGAAGCCGCTAAAACACCGAGCGGTAGCCTGCGGACAGGAGCCTGCTGAAAGACAGGAAACATATGTTCACCCACAGGTTGAGGTAAAAGTTGGCGACAAATCTGGTGCCCGTGCACTTTTAAGGTGCTGAATTTGCCACTGATGCCTTTAATTGTATAATTTGAGGTAAATACGATTCTGTGACTGTAATTAATGCTGTAAGTAATTAAATTCTAATTAATTCTACCTGTAAGTGGTCGAGAAAAAGGATGCGGCTGCATCTGGTTCATAGAGCCGGACACTAATTGCATTAGCCCATTGATTCATTCACATGCACAAAATCCATTAATTCATCCCATATCCTTATGTGAGACCATCTTACAGGCCCGCTGAGTACATATATAGACCACCACCAAGCATGTATTGAATACTGATGTCAGTGCTAATAGCACAGCCGATGGGAGCAATTGCACACTGCTTATATGGTGCTACTGCAACATTGTGCATGCATTTGTATATTTATTGGAGTGCAAGCACAGAAAGGAAGAGATAGAAGAGGGCAGGTACGGGGTAATGACATTCACGGATTTACAATTCGCTCCATTTAGATGTGAGCCGATTAGAATGAGATTTTACTTGAAAAGGCAAAACAGGATCACATGTTGTAGTTGTCGGTGTTTTGTGTTTTTGTCACAGGAGGATTAATTACAAATTACTTCATTGCTAATCTGTAAAAGCCTACTCATCTCTAAAAATGAAACCGTTTGACCTCGAAAAGACATCGGAATATTAAGGAAACTGCAACAGAACATGTTGTTTGATGTTCACTAATACATGGATTTCAGATTAAATTAGTTACTGAAACAATAAAACAGGTAAAGATGGATGTAAAACAAAACATTTTGTTTACACGCAGACAAAATTGTAAATAGATATTTTTTTCAAATACGCTTTTTCCATCTTACAAATAAGATTAACATTAACATTGACAACGTATAAAGTGTTAAATTTCCATTTCCATATATATATATATATATATATATATATATATATATGTATATGCATATACATCATCCAAAATAAAAGTTTTTGTTTACATAATATATGATTGTACTGTGCATATTTATTATAAATATACACACACACAAACACATATAACAAATATTGTTCATATACATAATAAAAACATTCTGTAAACAAATACTTCTATTTTGGATGCGACTATAATCACTTGACACCACTAATATATATATTGACTTTTTCTTGGGTAATTTGCATATAATTGTAGCATTTTTAATGCTAAACAATTTGAATCTATATATATATATATATATATATATATATATGAATAGAACAAAAACAACACAAGAAACTGTTAACAATGCACTAACTTTGTTTGTTTGTTTGTTTTCTCAGAATCCAGAAAGCAATTCATGGCCGATAATGTCTGTAAGTGCCCAATTTACATGAAAATTAATACATTAAACAATTAAAATTAATGCAATAAAACACACTAACATTTTATTATTTATTTTTTTATTTTTATTTCATTTTTAAAAGTAGAAAATTTCTAAAAGTAGAACATTTCAAGGAAAAAAAATCTAATAATAGGCAATAATGATTTCCCCACTTTACATTAATATTAATATACTAAAGTTCAACTATAACAATTGCAATAATATTTCACAAAGTTACTGTAGTGTATTTTTTTTTATTATTATTAAATAAATCCACCTTTTTTAAAAAAAAATCTTAGAAGTGGCCATCTCTCTTTGCTCATCTCATCTCTTACAGTACATCAAATTTCAGTAAAAACACAGAAACCTCAAAGCTCTTCAAAAACATGATACATACACGCTGAAAGAGACAGAGGAAGTGACAGAAGATCTGAGCTGCCGTTTCCCAACACACTGCCTTATGGCAACTAAAGCACCTGCACATATGCTAGCACCAGGTAGCCTTGGGAAGCATGATCCATGGCAGGTAATACCACGGTTAATGAAAGCTGAGGATGAAAACACACTGGCTGCCTGCCACCTTCATGCAGCTTTGAGTCTCAGTGTATCCATGGGAGACGACCTAACCCATCACATTGTTCTTCTCTCTCCAGCTGAGCCTATATAACCCTCATCTCTGACTCTCTTTCTTCTCATCCTTCTCTCTTGTCATAGTATGGCCCACGCTGAGTGCTAGTTAGCCTCCTTCGCAGTTCCCCTCCAGCATGCGCTCCGTTTCCCTATTCAGAATGAGATTACACCATCCTCACGGGGTTAGCATTTGATGTGCAAAATAAAAAAGTTGCTTTGTGTCCTTTTTTGATATTATTATTCAGCTTCTGTCTACAATGCACCTGTCTTGACCATAGCTCTTAATAATTCTATTTTAGCTTTTGTACAGCAATAGTTTCTCATTACCAGTACAATTATGGTTTCATTAGTGGATTATAATTAGATCAACCTTGTTTGGAAGCTACTTGCTTCCACTGACACACAATATTGAGCTACAGTAGCGACCAAAAGAAACACGCCACTCTATTTTTGAAAATACTGTATGCTCATTTTCCAATTCCCCTACAGTTAAACATTTTCGAACCAATTCAGCCGATCTCTGGGTCTGGCAGAACACTTTCAGAAACTGAAAAGTTGTGATTTTCTAGGCTTATATACCTAGGAATTACACTCTCATTCCCAGCGTATTAATCAAGGAACTTCTACTTCTGTGCCATGGCTGCAGCAGGCCCAATGACATTACACAGCCCCTGAAAATGGTCCCCAGCAATATCAGGTGCTGCACCTGCTGCACCCATAGAATGGCAACAAAGTTCCTTGATTAATACGCCAGAACGAAAGTATAGTTCCTAGTCCCAGACCCGAGGTGTTCTGGTTTTAGAAAATAAGTGTGATTGCTCTCCTCACAAATCAACTCTTTCTTGTTTTTGTCACATTTTCTGTGCCTTGTCTTGAGTTTTATGTCACTTCTTGCCTCCAATGGTGTTTTAGCCAGTTTGTATCTGATCTTGTTCAGCTTGTTAACCTCCTGTACATATACAGCCCCAATGTTTCTTTAGTTCTTTGTGAGTTGTTGAATGTTATGGCTGCCTGCTTGCTTGTCATTCTGTTCTTTGTTCCTTGTGGTTTTTGGCTTATTGTTTCTTCTAGTTTTTCCATGAAATATCTGCACATAGTTCTCAATCTGTATTTACTAGCTTCAGTTCAAGGTACAAAAACACATTATTTTCCACATACTGTACATTTTTGTTTCTCCTCTTAGCCCCTCCTCCTGAAACAAGGCGATTTGTATAAAGCTCATCATTCTAAAAAAGCGAAGTGTGCTCTGATTGGCCAGCTATCCAGTGCACTATGATTGGCAGAATACCGCAAGCATGTGGCAGAAATGTAATGCCCTTACCATACTATGACACCAAAACAATAATATATATTACAAACAAGACATTTGTTGCATCCAGTGGAGACATAATTAGTGATTATTATGACTTAGTACTGTCTTTTTACGCATTGTGTTGCATCGCGCCTCGTAAACATAAACCATGTATGCATTTGTGATTGGAGTAACGACAAACAACAAGCACTCCCCTTAACTGCTCAAAACTTGCATTTGAATAGTAACTAGCAGGTTCTTTTAAAAGCAAAAAGTAACTGACTTCAAGGTTGTGAGTCAGAAGTGCCAGACTGTCCTTGCAGAATTAGAATTGCTCCACAGCCAGCAGGAGTGTCCATCCTCAGTAAATGCGCTGAACACACTCTAATATTTGGGTTGAAATGTTCTGGAACAGTGTTGTGAATACAACTTAACTATTGATTTCTAGTTCAATTTTGGAAGCACAAACAAAGTAGTTTCACTTTCACAACAACACACAGCGCATCCAGCAACTGGCGGCAACACTACAGTGAGAATAATAGCTCAGCCTTCTTTCTTTGCCTAGACATTTTGGCGGTGTTTGAAAATAAACCCACTCTGTGATGAAGAAACGTGTTTAAACGAGTCAATTTAGGGGGGTGTGGACAAGTCTCAACTTTTATAAAGAATATCTCTTTGGTTTTTAAACTTTCATCTTTGCAACTTCAGGGATCTTATCTATGCTCTAACAGCTTGCAACACTCCAAAGAGAGAAAAAAAATTGAAATCGCACCATATTAAGTACTGTTAAAATCAGACACTCTAATACTTTTACTCAAGTTGCTTTAGAATTGGTGACTTGTAACTTGTAGTGGAGTGATATTCACTGTAAAGTATCTGTACTTTTACTCAAGTATAGTTTTCGGGTTACTTTTAGGTTTGTGATGGGAAATATCCCACATCCAAGAACGCAGCATACATATTTTGAGTCCTGCAATACATTTCTCAGAGGTACTTATAAACTAACCATCACTGAAACATGGTTACTGCACTTTCATTTTAATAAAACCATGGTGAATTTTCATAAGGAAAAGGTACTAACTTAAAGTAGTTAAATGTCAAGGTTGCTACTAACAAATATTGGCTAACAATCTGAAACAAGCGTAAAAAAACCTGCAATATAGTGTAGCATTTTGTTGATGTATTAGCTTTTCGTTACTGGAAAAGCTAGACTATTTTAAACGTGGCTGACATACTGTTATGCTTTTGAAAATGTAGATAAGTAAGCATACTAGTGTGGCTTTTTTACGGTTAGTGAACGTTTTTGGTTTTGCTAACTGCACACAAAAAAAACAACCCATTTTTAGCTGAATATTTTGCTAGGTTCTGGTTCGCTTGTTGCTGTGAACAAAATCAGTCTCTGAAGTGTCATTGTGTCATTTTATGATGTGACTGAATAACAAAACGTTTCTGTTGAATACAAAACATTCATTCCATGTTTGGCTATGAGGAAAAAAACTGTGAACATGGTTCAGAACAAGATATTTCAACTTTGTCATGCATTATACCTCAAAAGATTCTAGCAATGCAACTTTCTCATACATATTTACCCAAGGAAGGTCTAGAAATGCAACTTTTTCATGCATAATACCTCAAGAGGGACACTAGTCAGTGTTTTTTGGAGTACTGTACAGATGCACACCTCCCACCAAGTACAAGACATAAAAAGAATCGCCCCCTCGTAGAGAATCATCTATTACATCACCACTACGCCTTATTTATGATTCGATTCCTCATCAGTAAGAAATTATTTATCTTGAACTGGAGCCCTTTATGCTTCTGCGATCAGGAGGAAAAGAAGGTTACCTTACTCGCATTGATGATTCAATGGGAGCTTCCCACGACAGTTGGAGTTTGACAACCATAGAGATGGTGTTTTAATTATACAGGCATCAGAACAGCTAAAGTGGGGACTGTCCCCTGAAATAAGTAAAAACCTGGAAAACTCCGGATGTGATTGCTCTGACGGTAACCTGTTAAATAGGAACAGCAGAGTTAGCACGAGCGTATTATAAATAGCGCAATTGTACCTACAGATAAAAATAAAAACAGTTAGAAACATGCACACATATGTTGAATTTTTGGTTAATGGTAAGCGCATATGCGGACACATTAAGGAATTCAAGTTTAAATCTCGCACTTCACACAAGGAGGGCATAAATTGATCAAAAGTGACAGTTATGACATTTAGAACATTTTAAAAGGTTTCCATTTCAAATAAATGTTCTCTTTACTCATCAAATGATACTAAAAAGTTAAGTTTCCATAAAAATATGCAGCACAACTCTCACAACTGATAATAATCAGAAATGTTTTAAGCAATGCAAATGTCCTGCAATGGACCCTCTTTAGTAAATGGGTGCCGTCCCAGCTGATAACCACATAAATATAATACACAAGTAATCTACACAACTCCAGTCCATCGACTAATATCTTGCGAAGTGAAAAGATTTGTGTTTCTAATAAACAAATCACCCATTAAATTGTTTTTAAATTCAAACTGTTGCTTCCAGCTAAAACGCGAGTCCTCTATTTAGAATATTCCTCAATCCGCACAACTTGTCACTTCACAAGACAATAATTGATAGACTGGATTACTTGTGGATTATTTTTTATCAGCTGTTTGCACTCTCATTCTGACGGCACATATTCACTCCACAGGATCCATTGCTAAGCAAGCGATTTAATGCTAAAATTTCTCCAAATCTGTTTCAGTGAAATAACTCAATTTAGATGGCCCAAGCGTGGGTACGTTTACATCAGATAATTTTCATGTTTGGGTGAAGTATTCCTTTAAAATGTCCTCTGGTGTTACACAGAGCAAAAATATAATACAGAATGGGCGTAAATGATGACAAAATCATAATTTTCCTTTAATGTTGCATTTGCTTAATGAGAACAATTTTAACATAGTTTTATATAAAGGCTGTCAATACTGCAGTTGTGGGAATAATTGCAGCATGGGAGCTTAAAAGGCCCGAATGGCAATTAAGTTTAAGTTGCGGGTAGGCCAGAGGCGGAGAAAGTGAGAAAAGAAAAAGAAAAGAAACAGCTGTCCAGCTCTTTCTGAGCATCAACGACTGTCTGTCTGTCTGTCTGTGAGAGGAGTGCATTTCCAATAATAGCAGAGCTGACATTTGGACAACATACCCATAAACATCTGTTGTGTTCTTCCTCTGTAACAACACACACCACCACCATTAAATCCAAGCCCACACTTCCCAGTGGGTAAAAACAGGTAAAAATATGCACACTTTGAGTCTAATCCAAGAGCTAAAGCCCGGTTGTGCGTGAGTAATAACTTTTCGGGGGCAGCACGGAAAGCTCTTTTGCTGACCGCATTCAACTTCTTTTATTATATATTTAGTTGCATGTCAAGCCATTGCCAGCCTGTCGTTACAGCCTGACAGCAGCAGCATTTGGAGCGTGACAAGTCAAATTTAAATAGATGCGGGGAGGGACGTAAAAAGCAGGGCAATTTCCATGTCTGCGCAGATGTAATCGAATGGTGTCAGCGGCATAAACAAATGTGTTACGGAGGCCTTTTTTTTAGATATGATAAAGTGTGTGTGTTCACGGACCCGCGTGTGCTTGTCACTCAGCGTTTTCAAATGAGATAGCGAGGCCATTTTGCGATTATGGAGAACATTTGGCCACATGGGACTCGTGGATGTTTGTTTTTTCTGCACCTGAAGTATACAGCTTTAGCACTGAAAATAAACACTTATAAAGAAACACCATTCCCGAAGGATTACTGCTCAGTACGGTTTAGAAAAAAATGCTTTTATTAACTGTTCTAAGATCGTATGGATTAGATCAACTTTCATGTCTATTATGAACCAGAACTGATGCTTTATGGGTAATACGGAAACATAGCAAATTCCCGCCGGCTTTAAACCATGAATGGTGGTTCTTAAGTAGCGTGGCTTGACTGGATGTGCACTTTGTTAAACTATAACCTCAGGGTTGCGATATTAAGTGCTACTTGCTGTTCCACATGAATGTACAGTAGTAGACTGATTTTGAGTATCCACCAGGAAATTGTGGCTATTTGTAGGCTGAGGATTCACAAGACAAGTACTAGTTAACAAGTGCAATGCCATATAATAGTGTGTTTAGGTGATGCATACTAATAGACTGACAACAAAATGCTTACGGAAGTATAAAAAGGTGGCGCGAATTGGTGTTTACCACTTTATACATGCATTTGATTGACTGTATTTTGCATTAATGCACAGGCAAGAATATGTTTGTAAAATTTTAAATACCCGAATGTCCCACAGCATGGCTTATTCTTCATCCAAGTCACAATTCTAGACAAAAACTGTGTGATTAAACACATTTGTGGGAAAGGATGGTCCAAAATTGTTCAATAATCTCATAAGCAGTTAAAACAAAATGCTTGGTAGAGGTTTTTCTCGTTGGGGAGGATCTACAAATGATTAAATTCACTTTAATTAATTGATGTATTCAATAAAAATGGAATTATTTGTGTGGTATTATTATTTAATTGTCAGACAAATAAAGAATAGATCACACCTTATTAGTACTAAATACAGAACTACAGTTATTTTTTTGCATGTGCATAAGCTCAATAAAAAAGAAAAAAATATGTGAGAAGAGTAGTATGTTAAAATTTATAATATTGATAAAAATGTCTGACACTGCCTCACGACCAATACATTTGTGTTTTACGAGGTGGCTAATTCGTACAAACTTGTTCGACCTCACTTGTATGATTTTGTACGATTTGTCTATACCCAAGTGACGGGTATAGGGTGGAGTTAGGTTTAGGTCATTCGTACAAATTTATACGAATGTGTACTGATAAAACACATATGATTTAGCATTTTATGAATTTGTATGAGTGAGGTTGTAAGAATTTGTACAAATAAGCTACCTCTTAAAATATGTACGAATTGCTGTGAGAATGGGTTAAAAATGTCAAAAAGTACCTGGAAAACAAATTTACATTCCCATGAGGCCATGGGAGATGCAACAGGTACACCCAGATTACATTGATACTGTATAAAACATACTTTAACAGTCATGAAAGAATTAGTTTCTAAAGAAGTATCTACTCAGAAACTATGAGATTTCTGACAGTCAGTCAATTGAATGAATCCTTTTTTGAACAAATCTTAGTCAAGAATTACGCATTGACTCATAAGTCCCTTAGAATACTCATCACCAATGCTATTGGACTGTATATACATCTTGGGATCCTGCTATATGAATTAGACTGCTTTGTTTCAATTGCTGTTCCCACATAAAAAAAAGAAGAAGAAGAAGCAAAAAGATGACTCTTACCAGTTCACTAAACTTCTTTAAAGTAAGATCTCTGCATAGGGTTGCACAGCTACCCGACATTAATCAAGTAATGCACATCAGGGGAATAATTTATTTTTGAAACAAATCCAGGACAAGCAGCATCCAGCAATGATTCCTGCATAATTGCTCCCTATGTGAGAGCAGCAAGTGCTCAGTAAAGAGAATTTACAGTTTATATAATCAGATGTGATGCTATCAGCAAACTGGAGTTGACAAATAGTGACTGAATTTTACAAAATCAAGCAAGCGCTGCATTGATAGCGTACGACAAAGATGCAAAGCCCAGACTGCATGCATAACAGTTTTAGAAATCGATACAAACACCTAAACACTTGGAATTAATTGTATTTTTGCAGTTAATTCAATTTATCTAATTCAAATGAGTTAATGTAACACTTTTTTTTCGGCAACATGTAATCAATTTAAATTTGTAAAACAGAAGCTTACTTAGATTAATCAGTTTGTACTTGGACTACGTTTCCATTCGAACAGGGCACTTGCAAATCCCAGCATGCTTTGCATGCAACTGGATGGGTAGAAAAGCTGAATTCAGAATAGCACACAGCACTTATGCTTTTCTGACATATAAAGATATATGGAGTAATGAGATCCAAGCATTAATGAACCACTCTTTTTAATTTACCTGAAAACAGGTCTAAACGATTCAGTCATAAATTTGACTGATCTGACTCTTAATTATTCTATTCTACTCTATTCTATTCTATTCTATTCTATTCTATTCTATATGGTAATACTTTACAATAAGGTTTTATTTGCTAACTATATTATGACTTGATAATACAATATAATATATTGCTGTCAAATAATTAAATTATGATTAATCTTCTCCAAAACAAATGTTTCTATGTGTGTGTATATATATATATATATATATATATATATATACACACACAAACACACACACACATACAGGATATATTTTGAAAATAAATATATAAAATATAAATATATTTCATAAAGAAATATGAGATTTTTCTTAAATAAAACATGCATGTGTGTATTTATAATAAATATACACACAACACTCATATATTTAATCA
>JAUCMR010000062.1:5224946-5235088 GCA_032357425.1 Enteromius argenteus
TTTTAATTTTGTGCTGTTGCACAAGAAACCATGTTCATACAAATGTTTCCTGCTGTTTTTACAACCCTCACAGGAATTCAGGTCTGAAGTGGGGGGCCTGTCTCTGTGATTAAACCGTCGAGCTGCGAGCCAATCTGGCAGGCCTCAGCACGAGACCGGTTTTGGGCTTGCGTTCAATAACGTACAATACAGCTGACAAACATTCATGGTTGCGCTGTCACTGACACGCATGACCAAATGTTACTGCGAGCAATGCTTCTGCTCGGGAAAAGAGCCTCTCACGGTGCAGGCTGACAGAGCTGAGAGGTAATCATCCGCCATGAAGTTTAAGCACATCAGTGCATACATATTCATTACACCATCAAGCCATGTCATGGAATACAATAGGAACCAGGAACTGAACGAGAGAGAGAGAGAACTGAAGAGCTTGAGATGCAAAGGACCTACCAGGAACTACTTTATTTAATTTAACTTTTCTATTTACTTACAGTATAATTACAGTTGATTTGATAGCATAGAGTATAAACCAACCTGGTCTCATAAAAACATGTACCTCTGTTCACTTTTTGTGCAATATCATTTTTACATGCCTTACTGTACGTTTTGCTGCAGTTTTAAACAGAAAATTCCAGTGAGTGGCGTTAAAACACATGCTCAATATGTGAACCCTGGCACATGTTTTTTACGTTGATATAGGTATGTATTGCGACAGTTCCGTGGAATGTTGCGAAAAGTTAATGCTGTATTATGTTGGATATATGCCTTACACCAAATCCAACTAAACCTACCTGATAGTGTTAACAAATGCAAAACTAATATACTAACAGTAGTCGAGCCACTTAATATAAAGTGGGTCAAATGCGAAACATTTAAAGCATTTTTTATCAATAAATCGATTACAAAAGTGCACAAAATGGTAAAGAGGGTAAATTTCATGCTCACATTTACTGTAGTAGGCCTAGCTTTACAGTTATCTTATATCAAACATGTAAGCATGACTGCAAAGCTTTTCATCAAATCTATATGTCACCACAAACAAAACCCAAACTGATATATGGTGTACTTATCAAACATCCTTATAAATCAACTGCACTTTTCAACATCACTGTCACTGCTGACCAATCAGAACTGACTTTGAAGCATGTACACACCTGCCTTCAAGACACAGTTTTTATCATTTTCAGTCAGGGAGACTTGACGTCACATTTTCAAGAGTCTGCAGGCGAAGGTAGAAAACACATCACACACTCCAAAGGTGTGGTGATGGGCACGGATCACAAAACAGTTTACTGTCTCAACCCTGCAGGATTTGCCCATTCAAGACCTGCTGAATCATTTAATGAGACACATCCTGTGATTTTTCCCCTCTTACTGAAGGCTCAGGAGTTGACAGGCCTCACTTTTCCGTTGCCATTTTTAGCGTCTGTCTCTTTCAATTACCCCGAACTCAACCGGAGACAAGAGTCAACACCAGAATGAAATGTGACAGTGTGACAACATCGAAACTAGGCTCTTTTCCCTTACTTTTTTCCTCACTTTATCCATCTCTTCCACCTTCACGGGGCGTTCGGTTCGCTTGCGTTTTTTATTCTCGAGATGAAACGGCAAAATGCGGATTGAAACCTGTAATCAAACACAGATGTGGTGTTCTACATACAGATGAATGCCACCATGAGCGACACTTCACTGAGGTAATTCCAGCAAACGGGCAATTTGAGCGCCCGCAACAGCAACTTAACAGTGTGAGTCCACATTCATCTCTGAAGAGACACTCAGGCGAACCGAGTTTATATGCTCTAATTATCCCTCGATAACGGCGAGAACTGTGAAAACACGTTAACTCGATTTTAGCTCTTGATGCGTGTCGGAGCACCGCCGAACCTGACTTTTTGAGACGGGAGAGAATGAAAGTCCTATCTTGTTACCCTGCAACGCGTTACCCTGCCTGTTTATAAGAGGAAGAAGTCCTCTGATCGTGACGCTCGCTTAGATTCCTTGACTCCTGCTGGTCTCCATATGGGAGGAAAGAAAGAAGAAAGACAGTGGCCTGCTGATACGAGCAGACTCCCAAACCAGAAGACTGCTTCTGGCGAGCCGTCCAACTGTGCGAAGCATCGTGAAGCCTGCATCCTTGTCTTTTGCTGTAAAAGCAACGTTGTTGTAAAATTTTCCACCATGCGTGCTCTTAAATAATTGACCAGCTCTTTGATTCTCGTTCGTTTCAGTAAAAAACGTCTTGTTTCTTTGATAAGGGAATCATCTGATGTCAATTCCAGTGCCTGTGTGAGATCTAGGCTCTCTGGGAGTCTCTTTTATGTCGCAGAATGCTGTTCTTACGAACCACGCAAATTAAACTGTTGGGGAATTCGCTATGAATGAGTTGCGCTAGACATTTGTGTTGGTTGTTTGCTTGCAATGCATTGTTTTTGTATGAGGTTCAATGCAAGGAATTATGTAAATCCCTTAATGGTGCTTACATTGTAAACAGTAAACCCGTGCAATTTAAACGGCAACTGTGGTTGCCAGATCTTAACTGTAAAAATGTGGCAGCAACATTTTAGGTTTTATTTACTTGAATTTAAGTTTATGTCATTAGCTGATATAATGGGAATATTGCATCTATTTTGGGCCTGCATACACTCATAAATGAAGGATCTTAAAAGATTCTTCACAAGAATGCCATAGAAGAACCCTTTTTGGTTACACAAAGAACCATTTAGTCAAATGGTCATCCCTTTCTCACCTTTTTATAAACTGAAGAACCATTTTTTGCCACAAAGAACATTTTGTGAAATAGGTTTTTCCAACACAGTCTCACGGGTAGATTTAGGGGTGGGGTTAGGTGTAGGTCATTCGTACAAATTCATATGAATTGGCACCTCATAAAATATGTACGAATTGCCGTGAGACTGGGCTTGTTTTTCAGATGTTAAGAGTTCTTTATAGAACCATTTAGACAAAAAAAAAGTTATTTTATGGCATCGTGAAGCAAGAGTACTGCTGCTCTGATCATTAGAAAACATACACAAAAATGTTTCTGGTCAATTAAATTGCATTGCTTCTGTCAAAGCTAATCGCGCAAAAAATTTCTGTAAAATGTCACAATCTTTAATAAGCACAATTTAAAAAGTTGTTATTGAGAGAAATCAACAAGGACTCATTTAAATATATGTGTTGTAATATTTAATATACAAATGACTACAGTGAGTAGTGATTTACTTTTATTTTTACACTAAACACTAACATTACAATTTTGACTGATATCTAAGCCAATAATTTCAATAAAAAATTTTCAAATGCCCAGTATCAAAAATAAATATTTAGAAATTTGCTAAAGATTACATAGAACATTGTTCCGAAATTATTAGTGCAAGATTATTTGTGTTTTAAATAGCCTCAGAGGTATTCTTAATGGAAAGTAAACATGCATGAAATATCGCCTAATACTAATATACTGTATAATGCATTCCAAGAAATACAGCTTACACAAATCACATTTTGCCTAAACATATTGCATTGCAGTATTTGCAATCATCAACTGCTAAACACCTGACATACGCCTGCCATACTGTTTCCATTAGTGAGCCCGAAAAGCTCATCCTATAGTGTTCAGTAGGAATGGATTTAAAACAATTTTAAACCAGTGGGCAATACTGAGGAAAAATTAAGCTGGGTAATAAATGTATGATTTTTTAATCCTCGTCTGCAGAGTAAATTGAATCCCAGACTGAGAGTTCCAGCGGAGGAGAAGCCGACACTAAGTGGTAATAGATTTTCTTTGAAGGATGCAGTACAGCAGGGGCAGCGGCTGCTTTCTTTAATGATTCCATATCTTGACAAAAACAACTCCTCTCCTTCTTTGAAGAAACAACTGGCGGTGGCTTGCTAAATTGTATGGAATGTGAATAAGCCTTTTGTTAATGCTGAGGCTGAAAATCTTTGATAATCATTCAATTATTGGCAAAACAGTGCCGTAAATATTCAGGTTTTAGTCTGAACTGTCACAATGGCAAGTAGGGTAATTGGAGATGCATTTTCTAGTATGCACTCTTTACCATGTGTGCAACGTATTTGCTGATTCACTTAAAATATTAAACTACAATAAATTCATGTGCATCCAGTTACAGTGCATTCAGTAACTGCTCTATTATTTCATACAAAAACATGTCAAATAATTAGAATGCTTGTTTTATTATATTAACGAATATGAATAATTCATGTTTAAAATATTCCATCAAAAAGTGACAAATTTCTTTGAGTTGTTCATCAGTGAATTGCAATAAATTCCATTGCTATTATTAACTAAAACTAACAGTAAAATATTAAACATACGTTTTGTTAATTGAAACTAATTTAAATGTAAATATAAACTTGAATTTTAACGTAAAAAAGCTGGAAATTAACTGAAATTAATTAAAAGAATATATATATAATAGTTCAATAGGATATAAATAATACTAAATTAAAACTGAATTCCAGGCATGAGGGTGTGGCCAATTTAAATTAAGTTCCAGCTCATGAATTGCAAGGTAGGCATAAAGTTATTCATTTATTTATTTATTTAAATTAGTAGTGTAACTGTAATGTTTTGCTTGTAGATGAAATACTTTGGAATGGTAACTTGTCAAGTTACACAGTCCATCAGTATGCTTAAAAGCACAGGCGAGAATGATATCAGGTCTGTCTACATGTGAAACTCAGAAAATCCATAGGATTCCAGCCGGAGTTCTGCTGGAAAACAGAGGGAAACAGAGTTGAAGCCCTTGAAGTAGTAATGCAGGCCAAAGTGACAGTCCTTCAGCCTCCATTAGTGGAGGGCAGAGAGATAGAGAGACGAGTAGATTGAAGGATTGCTGGTGAGGGGGAGGTCTGGATGACCTGGGGGAGTTTCAACCATCTACACATTGACAAGAGAGAAGAGGACCACTTGTCCCTGGAGCCCACAAGGTGAAAAAAGCCTGGACTGGTTTTCAGGAACACATCCTCTTTAGATTCGCACATTAGCATGAAAACAAATATGACATATGCTCAGTTCATGCTATGGGGTGATTCAGTAGGAATGATTTGCGTGTTTATAAGCATGCACTGACTGCATGATGTGACCCCTTGAAAACGATTAAAAAAATAATAATTGGGGTGGACTATTCTTTTAAAACCAATGAGCACAATAGCTCTGTTTCAGCTTGTTTGGATCACAAAGCAAAGCAGCAGTTGAAAAAGATCAAGGAGTAGTTTCTGGTTCGCTCATTAAGACTGCAATTACTTATCAAGCTAAACGACATGCGTTTGTGATTCTTAGCACATTCAGATATATATTTATCATGAGGGTTCTTGTGTTTCTCACATTATCACCTTGCACTTTCTGCCTGTTTTCTTCCTCTTCGTTTCATTTCTACTGCCAGTCACAATGTATTCCGCATTTGATTTATAGTTGCTCATCATGTTTGTGCTGGAGCCATAATTCAGGGGTGGGAAACAGAGTCTCCTGGGCCTGGATCAAAGCTGGCGCCGTTCTCACATGGGTCCAGGTGTTTGAGAGTCACGGCAGGAAAGCAATGGAGCCGAGAAGCCCAACACTCACAGAATAAGATGAATGGATGAAAGAAACCTATGATCAGAATGGAATATAGCTTACTACTAACTATATAATGCTTAGAATGCATTATTCGATGTATTAAAATAGTCTGTGTAGCTTTATTAATGCAAACATATTCATTTATGCAAATATAATATTATTATTAGTAGTAGTAGTAATGTTGTTGTTTAGTTGTTATTATTTTAATTGTTATTTTTATATTAGTGTTAATTGATTCAATTAATGTATTAATTAAAATTATATATATATATATATATATATATATATATATGTGTGTGTGTGTGTGTGTGTGTGTGTATAGTTTTTTATATTTATATTTATATATAAATAGTTAATTTAGCAAAAACAGATAACTCTCATGACAATTCTAATTAATAAACAGTTTGGGTTATTTTATACACACATACATACATACACACATGCATACACACATATGCATACATACATTTAGCATAATTAGTATATATGAATAGCCTAATTATAGCTAGTAACTTCTATACCTATCAGAGCACACTGATTTCTTTTGGCAACACACTTAATCCCAGGTTGCTGCAGGGTACTGTCACTGTAAAAACTGTATTAAGTTGCTTCAAATAAAATTATCTCAAATGACTTCTTACTTCTATGTCCTGTAGGAAAGCAGTATAAGATCAGAGACAGGATACCACAGGGATTATGGTATGTGAGGTGAGTTTCAAAGTAAAGCGACTTAAATGTATAAGATTGAGAGAGACTGAGACATCACACATCCAGGTCATGCAGGGCACTAAGTGAAGCATGATACCTTTGCTAGCATCAGTGATTTTGCTCTAGCTGCTGCCGTCTAAAGCATGCATTGTTGCACAGCGGGCACACAGCATGTTTGTGGCCTTGAGAGGAACTGACTTCATACATCCAATGAAAAACAACATGATGTTGGTTGGTTAGAAGTAACTGAGAAAATAGTTTAGCGAAGTTAGTTCTACCCATATATGGCAAATACCATGCTTGAGAGCTAAAGTGCTGTGCAATGTCCACTGAGTGCCGCTAAAATACAGGTTAAATATGTGAAATCCTGGCACATTTTTATTACGTTGATATAGGTAAGTACTGCGGTGGTTCAGAATTGAACTGGAGTGCTTTGCCTCTCAGGTACATCGCACCGCACGAACCTACTGTCTATGAAAACACATAGATATTAAGCTGGATATGTGTGACGCTAACGTTCAAAAGCATTAGTTTTGAAATATCACAGCATATTAATATTGTTTTGAAGTTATAACATTATCTTCTTCAAGTAATTCAGAAAATTATGCTTTATTAATCAAAACTCTGTACATTTGTGTGAAAAGGAATAAAGGGTCTCAGAGTTTTACTGCCTCTAGTGTTCATTTCTTTTGGAATTTGCAGTGATATGTACTTATTGGTATGTACAAAGTACAAAGAAATAAAATAATAGAATGATGAATGAAGAATAGAATTAATACATAAATAATATAATATATAACATTAATATATAAATGTTTATAAATGTCTTTGTTGCTTTTTTTATACTTACTTGCATACTTTCTCTATCAGAAGTCTTAATGTATTATGTTACATTAAGAAGTTTCCTGAACTGAACTAATGTTGGTAGAATTGAAATTGAATTCATTGACTCTGAAGGTGACCCTGATGGATAATAATCATTAAAAAAGGAATGCACCTTGATTGACCCCAAATAACTTCTCCTACCCTCGACCATCATCATTTTTATCTCACAATGGACTGCTGAAAAAACCTGCTTTCCAGAAGCCAAAACAACATGGCCTTGAATCCCACAGGAAAACAGGGCAAGTGTCTTCTTGAACCCAGTGAACATTAACTGAAAAGGTCTTTTCACTTCAGGGAGTTTCTTCAACCAAAGACCTTCATACTGAGTGTGCTGAATGTCACACAGGCAAAAAAAGGCATATACAGTATGTTTTATATCTACACAAGTTTCCTAATGCGAGCATAAAATAAAGCATTTTAATTGGGGGCTGATGCATATGACCTAAGATTTTAACTGAGATGAGTTTTTTATACATAAAGAGAAAAGAAGTGAAAGTAATGCTTAACACTTAAGAGTCGCCATACTGTATGTCCTATTGTGGGAATAAGAAAGAAGTTTAGAGAGAAAAAGACCAGGACAGTCATATCCGTGTGCGATTTTAATGAGGTTGTCCCCTCATTTTCCTCTTTAATGAGTATTAAATGCCCAACCGCCATTTAAATATATCTGTATGTGTAACCCCAAGCTGAGAATAAAGGTCTGTCATGGCTACTTTGCTCAATGGGCGCCTTCAAAAAAGGCGGGAAAAGGCCTTGAGAGAAAGAGAGAGATGTTTGCTACCCGGCATGCCTCTCACGTACTGCCCTAATTTCAGTTGGGTATGAGGAGGAGAATTTTGGGGCAGAGGTTTGAGACATCAATGGCAGTTAAATCGTACCATGTGCGTTGTCAAATAAATACAACCATTGCCAACTGGGTGATACAGAGAGCCAAGGGTGACAACACTATTTTGACTAATAAGATAAGTCAAAAAATACTACTGAGTTATACAGTGTTGATATATTTGATTCAAAGAACTGGACTGTTTACATAATAATGTGAGAGAAAAAAAGAAAAAACACAAATTGAGAAAAAAAAAGTGTGACGTGTGGAAGTAATTATTTTAATCAAGTTCTTTTTAGTAAATCAGACACACAGTATACAGCACGAACAGTTTAGTTTGATTCATAAATAAATAAATCTTTACAACATTACTGGACTAGAATGATTTTTTATGAGATGATTGTTTTAAAGTGACTCATATATAGAGAGCATGATCAGTGTAGTCTGATTTACAAAGAAGTAACTCTTTTGATTCATATCTACGAATGACTCTAATCAAAAACATACTGTGCAACCAATGTAGTCCAAATTCTCTTCTTTTTACTGACTCACAAATAAACAAACAGCACAATCAGCCAAGTGTGATTCACAAACGCAAAAGGCATGTTGTTCACCCCAAAGAACTATATTATAACTATAAACAACAGACTTCTGTATCATTAGAAAGATAATGATACAGAAGAGAGAGAGAAAAGACTCCTATATGAGCAGATACTGTATGAGAAATGCACAGCACAACCACTGTAGATTCATGAACAAATGACTCTTATGAACCAGTTATGTTTTGGCAAAACATCAAAAACCTACAGCACAATCAATGTAGAATATTATGAAAAACAGTGGATTCTTGAAGGTAATCACAAAACGATTCTTAAAGGGTGATTCTTTATGAAGAATACAAAAAGCACAATCAGTGAAGCCTGATTCACAAAGAAAATGATCTTATGAGCAGATTCTTGCTTGTGACTTACATACAGAGCGACCAGTGTAGAATGATTTACAAAGAAAAGCCAGTTCTTTTTAGTGAATCAAAAACACACAGCACAACCAGTGTTATCTGATTCATGAACAAATGACTCTTATGAGCTGGTTCCTTTCAGCAAATCAAAAGCCAAATCTAAAAACTAGAATGATTTTTAGGTAACGCTTTTTTAAAGGTGTAATAATACAGAGTAATTACCTAATTAGGTACTTAGTAGTAGCCGTTGTACTTACATGAAATAAAATGTACTTATTTAACTAAGTTATGGAACAGTCTGTAATTAGAGTTTGTAATTATGTAGATGGAACAGGCATCTACTTTTACACATATGTTACAGACCAAGTCTGTTACACAGCTACTGACACTTAAGTACAATCTTGATACACTTTATTTTAAGTAGCTTATGCCTGTGTAATATTCTGTAATTTTAATGTAATTAAAAAGGTATTACATGTATTTCAGCAGTGTACTAATTGGTTAAATTTTCAATTTTTTAGGTGACTCAAAAACATAGAGCACAACCAGTGTAATCTGATCCTTGGTTCTTCTTTTTTTTATACCTAACATGATAAACTTAACGCCACCGTAAACATAACACAATGTCTGCATTTGTGATCGGAGTAATGACAAACAACAAGCACTAGCGTTACCTTTCTCTGCTCAAAACTCACGTTTGAATAGTAAGTAGCAGGTTCTTTTAATAAGAAAATGTAACTTTCTCAAAGGTTGTGAGTCAGAAGCACCAGAATGTCCTTGCAGAGTTAGAATTGCAATGTGCTCACACTCTGGAACAGTTTTGTGAATATAACTTGACCACTGATTTCTGGTTGTGTCCTCTTTTGGAACTTTCACAACGACACACAACGTCTCCTGAACATGGCACCCGCAGCAACACTGCAGCAAGATACATTTGGGGCCATGTTTAAACGAACCATTTTAGCGGGGTGTGGACAAGTCAGAACTTTCATAAAGAATATCTCTTTGGTTTTGAAACTTGAATCTTATCTATACAGTAACAGCTTGTAACACTCCAAAGAGAAAGGAAAATTTGAAATCGCATCATATGACTCCTGAAACTAAATGTGAATCAAACACATATAACACAACTAGTGTGGTCTGATTCACAAGCTTATGAATCACCAGAACAAATCAAAGCTACTGTTTGACTT
>JAUCMR010000062.1:5237118-5249863 GCA_032357425.1 Enteromius argenteus
ATGAAATTCCAAAAGGTTCACACTCACATATGTTATGTAAACAATGTTTTAAACAATGTGTGTACACATATGCATTTATATATTGAAGAAAAATAAAAACTACATCATAACTTTGAAAAAGTCTTCACATAGATCATGCTACAATCAAGTAAATTTAGGCATCACAACATGATAAAAAATGCATATTTATCTTTTTAGTAGGAGTGAAGGAATAGGGAAAAAGACATGAATAAACACTAATATTGGCTGACATAATAAACATTTAAACATAAATAAAAACATAAAAAAAGAAAACTCACCTACACATAACCAATAAATGAAAATTCAGGAATCGTTATGAAAACAGCTTTATATTATGCAACATGTGAATCAAAGTCAAGTTACTATAAAATGGCCAACATATTATATACACAGCTGTGATTGCAAATTATTTAATTCTATAATAATGAGGTAAGCTCCGATGCAAAAATTATACTGTGAGCGTTACACCCTTAACAGGAAGTTTATAATTTTCACTCATCTTGCTCTGTATCTCTTTTATCATTTTAAAATGAAAATAACGTTGAATAATGCCCAGCTCAGAAATTTCCAAGCAAATATATCTAATCACTACCTCTGAAGTCCAATGTATATTTCAACAGCAATTACAGAAGCTGAAATATAGCCTCAGTGTTTTCAAGATTAAAATCAAACATTCGCATTTGAATAAAACAACTTTTTATCTCAAAAAACAAATTATATCCAGAAAACACAAAACACCCAGCACTACTCTTTTGTTCGCAGCAGGGCCAGTCAAGATAGCCTCAAGGTAAAGCGCTTCCCACTCCTCGGAAACCATGCGAACAAATTTAACCGATTTAAATCTTGGGGCAATAGTTCACCCTGTTGTTTATTCAAGCTCCAAAGAGACTCACCACCAATCAAAATTGTGTAATTATGATATCTCCATTGCATAACAGAATATGAAAATGATGCCTCAGATTAAATGACTTTTGTCATTAATTAATATGAAAAGCTCATCTCGGATAGGCCCACCGAAGCCTTTTGGTGCTAGAAACAGCTGTTAGCTCCACAGGTACGCTAGTGCTAATCTGCGTTAGCCGCTGATGGATGCAATTAACAGTTATCCAACATCTTCTCATTTGTCTTGTTAAGAATATTGCAAGACGCTCTCTGCTGGAAGCGTCAGGGTCCGGAAGGTGATCTGATCATTGTGTGCTTGTTGCATCTCAATGACACTAAATCTACTTTGGAAACATGCTAACTGTTTTTTAATGGATTCCTATACTTTTCAATGACATTTTAAATTTCTTTATTCAGTCATTTCCATTGACTTTTAACATTTTTTTAGAGACCACGCTCATGAGGAGTAGAAAAAGTATGATTTTAAACATTTTATTATTATATTTTATTGAACCTTACCAACTTAAGTTGCTTTTTCCAGCAGGATAGTCAATGCCAATACACACTTTTTGCACTTTACTGTGGTAATAAAAAATATTTGTACTCACCAGTTTAATGAGAGTTCAATCAAGACACCAGTAAATCCAAATAATTCTCCGTATTAGAAATCCACAGCCATCCAGCTCTCACCTGGAGCAAAAATACAGATGTAGAATTCAGGGAGAAGATAAATCAGATTACATTTCTGATAATATCAAGCTTCCTTCATATCGCTATATGATTGTCATTTATTGCTTTGAGATAAACCTTTAGATTGAGGCTCTCTCAGATCACAGATTTCAGTGCTGAAAAGAATTCAGAGTCGAACGATACTTTGAAATCATAGTTTCCTAATCTATGAGTTAAATGACAAAACTGCATTTATCTCAGTTAGGGTGAAAGCTGTATCGCTTCAAACTAAATATACCTAATTAAACTTTTGATTTCTATAAATGCTGAAAACTATGAAAGTCCATTTCACAAGAACATTTTTTTATTTTTAAAAGCTATGCAACACTCTTTTCTTCTTGCCATATCTTTGCTTTCATCACAGAAAAAAAGAAAAATGTGTATTTTTCCTAACAATTAAGAAATAAAAAAGTCAAAATTGCTATAATTGTGAAAAAAAAGTCAGAATTGCTAAAAGAAATATATAAATACAAATAAATAAATTAATGCTGGGTGATGATTCATTGCAATTAATCACATCCAAAATAAATACTTTTTTTTTTTAAAATATGCAATATATGTGTGTACTAATTTATTTTAATATTGGCATCTATTTACCTTTATGTATTTACAGGATATTCATTTATTATGTGTATATATATATATATATATATATACCATATTTTTTCTTAAATATATACATACAGGTGTGTGCATTTATATATACTCAATAAATATATACAATACACACACATATATTAAGCACTCCAAAACTTTTATTTTGGATGCGATTAAACACAATTAATTGTTTCCCAGCAATAAAATACATTAATAGTCAGAATTGAAGATTTCAAAAATTGTGTGTTTATGTCTAGCAATTGTGTTTTTATTCTTACTAGAAAAAGAAGATGAATGTGACTATTTTTTTTCTTTGCTAATGTGTTTATATCTCACAATCCTGACTTTTCTTTGTTCTACTGAACAAAAAAAAACATATTTTGAAGAAAGTTTGTAACCGGTCTGTTTTGCTCACCACTGACTTCCATAGCATTTTTTTTCCCTACTATTGAAGTCAATGGTGACACAAAACAGCAGTATTCAATTCAATAAAATACAAAGCACTTAGTGAATTGATTTCTTCGACCAGTTCATTGAAATTGAACATCTGAACAAACTGACTCACCAAAGTGAATCATGCTTTCCAACAACCTGATCCACGTAAATGAATTATTAGAGATATTGCTTCTATTTGCTACATACTCGACAGTAAGACAGAAAGACACTAAACTGAGCTAGACAGATGCCGTCTCATCTACAAGCTGTTCTCAGACATTTAAGAGTCCCATATATTTGAGAGGAAATATTCAGATCCATCCCAGTTCATAAATGATGGAAGATCCTTAGTCTTTCAATATTTATTGATCCTTTTTGGCAAGGAAGAAAAGTCTGTCTTTTCTTAGAATCTGTCTTGCTCAAAATGACTTAATATCCCCTTTGGAACGTCATCAATGTCATCAAAAATGGCATATTTCTTGAATATTGAAACTTATTTGATAACGACTGCAAATTCTGATTAACATCAAATATGAGAGCTATGCCTCGTCTTCGAAAATTTTCATCCAGTCAGAAGAAAAATTGGAATGGGTAATTTACAGGCCATTACAAATTTGAGTTAGATGACATTCAACACTCAACTAATACGAGAAGCCTATTATTTTCCATGTTATGTCCCGTTATAATAATTTTCATTTCTTACTTTTCACTTTTCATATTGCTTTTTCATTTTCCACGCAGATAATTCCCATAACCAATTTCAGCAACACGGCCAGCTGAGAAAGGCCTGGATTATTCCAGATTATTCTTTGAGGTCATTTGAGATTTCTAAAACCCCTTTTAAACCAGTTATAGATTATAAAAGCCCTAACACATCGAAATTAGTGACAGCATTTTATGCCTCATATTATATAGTTCTGGACAATATTTAGTAATAATAATAATATTGTGTGTGCATATGTAATTATTATACATATACACATGAAGTTAATTAGAAAATAATTAGCTTGCCATTTATGAAAGTCATCAATAAAATGCAATAATAATAATAATATGTGTATGTATTCATATTCATTTCATCACTTAATTTCACATTATGCTGCCTATTTATTTGTAAATCCTGGAATTTATTGTAAAATAAAATAACTATAATTTAAGCATGTTATCTATGAAATTATAAAATAATAATAATAATAATAATGTGTGTGTGTGTGCACACACATGTAATTGTTATACATATATGCACACAATTATGTTTTTATTTTTAAATCCTGAAATTAATTTTAAAGTAGATAGTTTGCCATTCATCAATACAAATTCAATAATAATAATAATATAATACATTTTTATGTAATATACATTCCATTATATATAATGAAAAATATAAATGTTTTTTTTTTATTTAAGATTTTCAATACTATCGAATGAGTCATAAAAAATACACACATGTATATATACCGTTGTCACGTTTATTGTTTGCTCTATGTTTCATTTATTGTCTGTTTTGGTATCGTTTCTAGTTCAGTTTATCACATGTATGCCCATATATGGTTTTTCCTGTGTTTCCCTGTGATTATTAGTTAATTATGTTCCACTCGTGTTTCCCCAGCTGTCTTCTCTTTAGTCATTAGTTCTCAGTGTTTATATGCCTGTCTTTTTGAGTTCACCTTTGTCCAGGATTATGTTTGCTTGATGTCATATTTTGCGTGCTACTTTCATTATAACTCCAACGTCATTATTAAAAGTCCTTTATTTGCATTTACTCTCCTGAGTCTTTATCTCCGCACGACGAGGACGTAACAACCGTATATAAATAATTTTAGACTTTTAGAACATGATTTAAAAGTGAAGTGATGAAATAAACATTTTTATTGAATATAATTTTCAAGATATCAGTGTTAGTTGGTGAGTCATTAAGATGAGAATAAAATGAAAAAAAAAGCCAATTCAAAACACACACACGCACATATACATACATATATATACAGTCACTAGTGGTCTTAAACTTTTGGACCTACTGTAATTTTTTGCACATAAAGAAAGAAGCATGGGTTAATTTGTGAGATCTAAAGGCCTCACTTGAGACCTTTTAATATCTCGAGTCCTCTTCTCGCTGTCTTTTGTACTGTAGAGTACAGCGGCTCACACAAACTCGCCCCCGCTCAACACTCTTTGTCTTTGAATCCCGCACCAATTCCTTCTAATTGAAATTCCATTGATATGTAGTCTACTGTGGCCAGTTTATACCTTGAAGTAATCCAAGTGATAATAGTTTATTGTTACTGTGGTTGGAAATAGGCTGTAAAGGGGAATTCTGAAGATGTGCTGCTGTGATTATTGACAGCTGGGCCTCTGGGGCGAATCAATTGATATTTTTCCCCCCGCTCTGATTTCTAGGCCTGCCAGGTAGCCAGCTGTCATAATTAAGGCCATCCAGACAGATACTGAAACACAGACGGAATATTAATGGCGTTAGTGTGTCGCATACAAACACAAACACACAAATGCATGGGCGTTCACAACACTTCTAATCCACAATCTGTAAATGAAAGATGCAGTAATGATGATTTAATTTACCATATCTCATATTGTTACCGAGTGTGTGAACCTTGCAGAAGTATTATGCGAGCTTCAATGCAGTTCTCTGTACCATCATACTAATAGCACTCAATTTGAGTCAAGTCTTTGGAGGTGATAAGGGGAAATTGAGACAACAGGGCAAACATGGGGTGAGAGGAATTCTGGGATTGCTTATGAATACTGAGCAGCCAATTTATGGACCACATCACCAATATGAATATGGAGTTGCTAAGTATGGCTTATATGATGCAGGCTTTACATGATGAATATGTACTTCACACATGTTTTTTTCTTAAAGAGACAGTGTATTTATTTACGTGATGAACGACTAAATAAATAAATAAGGACAAAAGCATGTAAGAAAATCACTAAAACTTAAATTAAAATGAAAACTGAAAGTTTAAAATGAAAGTCAATTCCAAATATTAATTTTATAATGTAATAATATAAAAAAAAAATAATCTTGCCCAATTAACCAATGACCAAATATATGATTTTTTTTTTCTAATCATTGTCTTCTGTATTTCAATCATTATTTATATATATATATATATAAAATGAAAATGACTTGTAATGAAAATTAGAATAAATAAATCACCAAAATTACTTAACCTTAAATCTGAAATAAAATAAAGCTATATAGAAACAAATAATAAAATAAATAAATAAAAACAAACAAACAAAATTAAAAATACAAGCCATTTCAAAATATTAATAAATACTATAATTCTATACAAATAAAACTGAAATAACAACGAGAAGCTATAAAAAAGTTTATATAAATTAAATTAAATTTCATTTAATTTAACAAGAAAAAAAACAAAACACTGGTGTTATGAAGCGACTGACAACAGAGTGGGGATCCAAATGCAAAGCTTTAATCACACACCGGGTAAAACAGGCTAGGTCAAGAACCAGCAAACAGTCCAAAACAAGGCAAAAGCAAAAGAGTATATCCGAAAACAAAGCAAGGGTCAGGGCAGGTAGCAAACACTCCAAAACGAGAAAAAAGTCCAAGGTCAAAACACAATGTAACAAGGAAAACAAAGAACTCGAAAACAAAGGATTAGCTAAACAACAATCAGTGTCAAGGAGGGGGTGAGGGTTTCTTTTATGGTGGACAGGGGGAACACAGACAGAACAATGAGAATAATGAGAATGTAACACATAGAACCAGGGAACCAATCAGAACATGACACATGCAACCAAGGGACCAATGAGGACATAACACACAGACAAGGGTGACACACGTAACAGTCCAGGGTGGAGTGCCCTCTGGTGGAGCTCGAGAGCACTCTGGCTGGTGATCGTGACAACTGGGAACAACTTAAGTGTTAATAATGCAGAACATTCATTTTTGGTTGAACTGGTCCTTTAAGATGATTAATATGGACATTCTTATGCTCCGCATGTTGACATCATACATTATACATTAGTCTGTCCATTTAGTATGCAGGGTACATTTACTCTGTCTTCAAAAACAACATTTTTATTTCAGATATCCAGACCTTCTCCTTAAGTGACAGACATGACATCATTTAAATGCATTTTGGTTGCCATGGGAGACCTCCTCATGCAAAGCTGTAGCACAAATCAAAAAACGAGAGATAGTGTGAAATTCCTTTACTTCAAAGGCTAGTCTGGTCTTTCTAATTCTTTAATGTTGGCATTTCTTTTTCTTCTCGGCCTATAACTCTGCAGTGTCAGAGCCTTTGGCTTCAAAGTGAGGCGATCTGTCGGCTGGCACAGTTCCTCGGTGACAGACATGGCAAGTGTCTAGGACTCGGGGGTCCTTCCTGTAAGAGGGGTCCATGTTTGAACGAGTGAATTCTGTCCGTCAGTATCCACTGACCCCTCCGGGGCCGCCTGGGGCTCCATCTGAGCCGTGGATCCTGCCAGACAACCTGAATAATGGAGCTGCCGCTGGTCCACTTAAAGTAGCCCGGAGAAACAGTTAAAAGCTCAGAGGTTGCTCGTTCATGGCTCAGGAGACTTGAATTTAAATTGTCAGTCTCGACTTAGTTTTTTTCTGAAATTACTTGAAGAAATGAAAATAGATACAAACGATACAATTGGCATACAGTAATTGAACTATAAATATTAATGCGGATTGTACAGTCCACATAATTTGCTTTTAGAGTTATCAAATGAGAAAAATGTTTTAAGATATTTTAAAATCTCAGATCCTGGAGCTATAAAAAATATTTTTTTATAGAAAAAAAAATCTAAATTGCACTTTTAGGAAATTGAATGGAGTTTATGTATCATTTAAGTATTAACTTCATCTCAGGTGTTTTGCAAAAAAAAAAAAAGTCCTTATGAAGGATGTGGATATAGCATAACTTAGCTGGTCTGAAAAAGTACATGAGAAATATTTGAACTCATAATGACATTTATGAGAAACATAACAGAAACAATTGAGACACTGATTGATTGATTGATTGATTGAATGATTGGTTTTCATTCATTCACTTAATATTTTGTTTGATCACTGGCTTCAGTATCTTGGCTTACAGTGTGTTAGATTTTGAGACCAATATATTATTAAACTTCAGTACAGTACCTTAAGCAAAGGTCTCTATTTCTTTTCCATTAAATCTAAATGTTATTGAGATACTATAAACATCTCACTGCTCATTTTCTGATCACAGACTTTGGTATTGTAAGCAACATCCTCCATTTTCTCAGAACTGTAGTATCAAAACTACATCTCAGATGTTTCTCCTAAAATACTTTGCTATTTCATCGTTGAAAGACTGAATGAGAAAAATTGTAATGAGGTTGTAATGAGATCCCTAACTTCTGATAGCATTTATTTATTTGTTTTGTATCAAAGTGAGATTAGTGTTGTCTACAAAAAATAACAGAGACTCTAAAGTGATCTGATTTCTGATTTTTCAGTATCTTCTCAAGTTCAACCACAGTTTAAGACATTGTTTTGACATTGTTGTGAAACTTTAGTACAGTATCTCAAGCTAAGGCTCAGTCTCTCAGCTAAATCAAATCCAATTTGAGCATCTCAAACAACCATCTGAATTTCTTCCTCATTAAATCTCAGCGTTGTCTATTGGACGTAATTGAGATATTTAAGCATCCTATTGGTCATTTTTCCTTCTCATGGGCAGTGATTCACAGAAATCATATGCAACATCCTTCATTTCCTTACTGCTGTCTAGAAAGGAAACAAATGAAATATTAAAGAGGTATTTTTGACTTTTCCCGCATATGAGATTTTACATAAATTACCGCTGCAGTTATACGAAAAAGCCAAGACAGAAAGTGAAATAAATAGGCATAAGAAAGCCCTCACTATGGAAGGAAGGTATATGAGCTATATTGGATCACATCCATGAAAAATAGCGTCTTAGATTATTCGGCGTGCTTTCATTTCCAGGGCACCGACGCAAGCGTGTTTGAATAATGCATCGAGGTTCAGTCCCCACTTCAATAGATTTGTGCCATCCACTTTTACCAAATTAATGTCGGCTCCGCAAAATATGGCTGTTTTTATTCCCTGTCTGCATGAAGTACCAGGAAGTAACAGATTTGCATGATAATCAAGATGGCAGAGACAAACTTGAATACATGAACGTATGTGACTCCAATTGAGCATCTGCCTCTAACATGGATTCGAGCGCACAGAGAATAGAGCGTGAATAATAGTCAGAGAGAGAGCGAGACAGAGGGAGGAAAACGGAGATAAATAATGGTAACACAATAGCAGCACTGATTAATATCGCAGGAACTAAGCGCCTCGCTATAACCGACAGGACTGTACGACTGGCGTCATTTAAACTGGCCGTTCCACCTCCAGCCTGTTCTTTAGCTGGCATCTGACACCTGGCAGCTCTTAAACCCACTGATCTGAGGCCAGCTGGATGGACTCAACAGCCTGTCCGTCCCACTCACGCTCAGAGCCTAATACTGACTGACCCAAATGAGATTCACACCGCCTGCCGCGCTCATGCTAAGAAACCCAGGACGATTGTCCAGCATGCTGAAAGTCAAGCCCCTTATACCATAACATGATGCTGTGTCCTGGCACTATGACACCAAAGCAATAAAACACATTACAAACAAGGCATTTGTTGCATCCAGTGGAGACATAATTATTAATTATCATGACTTAGTACTGTCTTTTTATTTTATTTTATTTTATTTTCGTGTCTGCATTTGTGATCAGAGAAACGACAAAGCACTACCCTTCACTGCTCAAAACTCACGTTTGAATAGTAAGTAGCGGGTTCTTTTAATAACAAAATGTAGCTTACTTAAAGGTTGTGAGTCAGAAGCGCCAGACTGTCCTTGCAGAGTTAGAATTGCTCCACTTTATAGTCTCTGTGCACAGCCAGCATAGACTGCTCTCTAGGTTTTAGGAGTCGGTCCTTCGTAAATGCGCTGAACACACTGTAATATTTGTGTTGAACTGTTCTGGAACAGTGTTGTGAATATAACTTGACCATTGATTTCTAGTTCTGTATCCTTTTGGAAGCACAAACAAAGTAGTTTCACTTTCACAACGACACACAGTGTCTCCTGAACATGGCGGCTGCAACAACACTACAGTGAGAATAAAAGTTCAGCATTTTTTCTTTGTGTAAACATTTGGTCGGTGTTTGATAATAAACCCACTCTGTGACGTAGAAAAGTGTGTGTTTAAACGAGTCGTTTTAGGGTGGGTTAAAAAGTTATAACTTTTAGAACGAATATCTCGTTGGTTTTGTTGGTTATCTATGCACTAACAGTTTGTAACACTCCAAAGAGAAAGGACAATTTGAAATTGCATCATATGACTGCTGTAAACAAAAACAAAATGGGGAAAAAGTGGAAATGTTAAGAAATATTATTAGAATTTAAAGTAAGTGTTTTTCTTTTCTTTTTTTTTATGTCATCTGTTCTTGTGATGGAAAGCTGAATTTTCAGCATCCTTAATCCAGTCACATGATCCTTCAGAAATCATTCTAATATGGTGACTGGCTTCTAATGAAATATTACTTCTTTAATAATAATGTTGAAATATATAATAATTTGCATTTGATAAATAGAAAGCTAAAAAAAAAACATTTATTTTTATTTGATTTTTTTTTTGTTTGCTTATATGTTTATTTTACAATTAAGTAAGTCTTTACTGTTACTTTTCATTCATTTAATACTTCCTTGCTGAAGTATTAATTTCTTTAAATAAATTGCTGACCCCCAAAATTTTGAATGCTAGTGTGTGTATATTTATTAAATTTACCTTTTTTTGTTGTACAATTTTTAATAAATCATTTAGGGAAAGTATTAAAATACTGTTCCTTTATTATACATTAATAATAAAAAAAAACCCTACAGACCCCTATATATACATTTTCTTAATATGCTTATATATTATATGATACAATAAATATTTTACATAATATATTATATAATATAATTATATTAATTAAAATATATCAATTTATTATTTGTGACCCCGGACCAGCCATAACATTCTTTTTTGTTTGTTTGTTTGTTTGTTTGTTTGTTTTTATTGAGATTTATACATCATAATTAAGCTTTTCATTGATGCTTGGTTTATTATGATAGGACAATATTTGGCCAAGATACAACTATTTGGAAATCACCTTTAAAGTTATTCAAAATAAGTCCTTAGCAATGCATATTACTTTACTAAACAATAGCTAAGTTGTGAAACATTTAAAGTAGGAAAATTTACAAAATATCTTTAGTTTATATCCTAATTATTCTTGGCATAAAAAATACTAATAATTTTGACACATTCAATGTACTACTGTGTATTATTACATTGTAAATAAATGAAAATGAAAATTCTGTCATCATTTACTCACCCTCAAGTAGTTCCAAACCTGTATTAATTTCTTTCCAGGCTGTTTTGGTCACCATTGACTTCCTACTAAGTTAATGGTGACCAAAACAGCCTGGTCACAAACTTGTGTTCGGCAGAACAAAGAAATTCATACAGGTTTGCAATTACTTGAGGGTGAGTAAATTATGACAGAATTTTCATTTTCATTTTTGAGTGAACTATTCTTTAAGACTGTTTAGGTAATTTTGTTTTTACTTTATATTTACAGAAAATGTGATTAAGAAATCGGTCTTTTGCAGTGTCTTATTTTGATAAAAAGCATCGCTGTTGCATTTAGTTATCATGCAACAGATTAATTTTTCTATCATCATCTCAAACACTAATTACTAATTAGCAAATAAATGAACTCATTGCCTTGGAAACAGATGGAAAAGCTGGGAAAATAATCAAGATGAAGAGATTTTAACAGCAAACAAGCACACTCAATGACACCAAGGTAAACACGCAAACACTCTCCTGGCTCCAGGACAATGTGCATTTACCTAAAGCCCCTTCAAATGAGAGCACCTCTGATATTCCAAACACACTGGCACCACTGAGCACCTTAAAACAGCAGCGGATGAAAATAGGCCTGACACTCGGCGAAGTAAATTGCAGCGGATCAATTGAAAATGTCACCTTCACAGACAGATTGATTAAACGCAAAGTGCTGAATGCTCCTTATCCCCCAGAACCGCAGCCATAAGTCTGGGATGCAAAGCAGTCTGGGAATGTGGTGATGGCTGATGAGGTGTAACTTGAAAATTACAGCACACAGTCTATTCTGTTCATGTAAGCACTGGAATACATGCACAGACATACTTATTTGTGCCTTTTTTGGTGCTTAATATCGATGTTAGAAGATGCTGAGATGAATTTGCTCATACTCCGTCATTTCTCATCACGGTGCGTTGTGCACTTGAATTTCCTATGAATTGGTTTCTAGTGAATGTACATCGAGAAGGTTATTTGGCTTCAGTCACTTCAAATGATTTATCCTGAGAAAATGAGGGCCGTTTCTCATTTGACCTTTTGCGTACTTACAAAGAGCTCCGGGAAGTACTTGCAAAGTTTTAATATTAAGTTGTTTGTATGCCAAAATGGTCCCTTTACAGCTTTGCACACACACAAAAATGTTGCTCATATGTTGCTCCCACTTGACCAACACAACGTTTTTACACAGTTCAATTACCCAGATTGACTTTAAATCAATAACACTATAAATTCATAGTAATTGTTTAAAAAAAATAAAATTAAATAATAATATTTTCATCATCATACTCACACGTTTTTCATTTATATTGTAACTAATTTTACTTAAAACATGGTACATTTATATAGGAAGCAAAATTACATAAAGTAAGCATTAATAAAGAATAAAAACAAAATTATAAGAATTATTTTTATTACATTATTTTATTTTTTATGACAATTATTATTTATTACGTATATATAATTACTAGGGTAATCGATCTCAATTAAAAAAAAAAATCTAATTAATTAGAGGCTTCGTAATTAATTAAATATTTGACCTGAGAACAGTGAGAAGTAAGTTTTTTCATATGGATTTTTAGTTTACCATTGAATAATGACTGAATACATAAGCTTAAGCAACAAAATATTGTTTATTTTTGTTCAACCAAGTCCAACAGA
>JAUCMR010000062.1:5275728-5286191 GCA_032357425.1 Enteromius argenteus
TTGTGTTTTAAAGAATGATGTACAAAAACTGTTGTTTTAATTGTGCCTGTAAGAGAAGGATGAAATGTCTGACAGCATTCATTCAAAATTTGTTTTGAAAATAAACATGAAAACACATTAAATTGATATTTACAGTTGCATTTTTTTGTGTTGTCTAATTGTATTTCAGAAAAATAATAGGATGTAGTATTATTCATATAATAATAAAATAATATTTTACATTCCTTATGTATTTATTGTTACTAATATTGGTAAACATATATATGTAGCAAGGTAAGACAATAAATAACCCAATTTTGAGGTAATATTTAACCCAAAAACACAGTTAACTTGATCTACTGGTTGGGTCAAATAAACAACCCAGCATCCTGGCTCAAATAGTTAAACCCAGCACTTGGGTCAAAACAACCCAACGCATGTTCTGTCACATAGTTACCCAGCAGCTGGGTTAAGGTTGAGTTATTTTTTAACCCAGCCTTTTTGGAGTGTAACCTTTTATGATACAGGTCAAGTTTTGAGTCTACGATGTAGTGACACTGAAAGAGATTAATTTGGGATCACATAAAATAAACATGACATAATCTCATTAGAAATATAATTATAAACAAGAATAACAAGTGGATGTGAGTCCCAATTAATTAAGTGTGTGTGTAAAAATTACATTAGCAAAGCATGTTAAAGGGTTACTCCACCCTTACTACTACATACTAATATATTAGCTCATTTATTTTCTGAAATCATTAAAATAAACAATAAATAAGTTTAATATCGATTCCAAAAAATAAGTTGGATATTGATTAGAAAAACTGAAGCTTCATTTCCCCTAAACCACAATGCTGTACATTATTATACAGGCTCTTCTTCAGTTTGCTAGTTTTCTTCTGCCTCCATACAGCACTAAGCTCATCACAGAAAGCCAGTGGACTTTGCTGTCTTCCATTTCCATCACACTTTATCCCTTTTCTCTCTTTCAGTCCCAACACATAAACACAAACATAAAAATGCTGGTGTTTGAGCCAAGCAACCATATCAAGGTCACACTCTTATCTCCAGGCCACATGACCCACCCCAGACCCTCAGGGCAGCTTGTGTCCCTCTGCGACCCATAATCATGCACTGGGCTGAGCCTTTGAGTCATGATCCCCCTCTCATTTCACGTATCCCTGAGCTGAAGTAAGCGTGCATCCAAAAGCACTGCTGGTAAAAACGCTTTATGGCTTTTTATACCAGAACTAGTGGCTTTTTAGTGGCTTGGAACTGAAAATAGGGGAGATAATGACATGAGTTCTTCCTGAAAGTGATACGGAAAAGGAGAAAACACTGTAGAAAACACACATGACAGAACAGAACAAATTACATGATATATTCTTATTGCATATATTTACTTATCATCTTCCAATCTAGTAATCACTGCAAACCGATTACTGAGTAAATGATGACCGAATTATGAACTATTCCTCAAACTATATGCTGTTATTTTTTTTAGGAATGTGATCAAGACCACAAAAATGGGTCTGCACAAGGATACCGCCTTTTGAAGAAAAGAAAGTTGAAAGCGAAGCAATTAAGAGCAATCAAACTGCAGAAGTGGATACGACAGAAGCAATTTGGGGTCTGGCAAACCCCACGGCTGTGCACTTGATCTCTCAGTGACTGCAGTATGAGTACAGTCTGTTTGGTTCAATTCTGAATCTGTCCCTATTCTTTACCACAATCCTGCTTTTTACTTTCCAAAGGTATCGTAACAACACAAACAATTGGATTAGAGCAGCCCAATGCGAGGGGTCACATTTTGACCTGTTGAAACACACACAGTCGCCTTTTGAAGTTAATTTCAAAACAAGCTGAGACTCAATAGCTAAGGGCAGCATAAAAAGGCAAAGGTTTGACCAGGAGGTTACTCCAAACGGAATTTATTGAAAGTTGCACAAAGTGCAGTGAACTGTGGAAGCTTATTTCCACCATGGAATAAAAAAAGAATAGCAAGATGTTAGCACGCAATTCTGAGATTTAAATGTGCAATTCTGAAATGTCCAAACTGTGAGGTAGAAACTCACATTTTGAAGATAAAACTAGTGAGATAAAAAGTTACAATGAATGGAATTTGATTATTAAGCTTTAAATTATAACGTTTTCTCATAGTTACGACTTTTCAACTATAAGAACTGTAGCAGAATGTTTAGTGTCACCATTTTCTTCCATAGTATTTTTTTTTCCAACTATGGAAGTCAATGGTGACCCAAAACAGCCTGGTTACAAACCTAATTCCAAAAATCTTTCTTTGTGTTTGGCAGAACAAAGAAATTCATACAGATTTGGAACTACTCGAGCGTGAGTAAATGATGACAAAATTAAAATTTTTGGGTGAACTATTCCTTTGACTTTAAATCGCAAGTTTCTAACACACTCATGAGTTATAACAAAGACCATAGAATACCCAAGACATGTCACTCGTATAGTTTTGAATGTGAGAATTGTAAATTTTTCAATCTGTTTATTTGTATTCGCAAGAATACTTTTCTTTTTGCAGTATATTAACTCATAAGTTTTTTATTCAGTATTTATATCTTACAATTGTGAGTTTCAAGACTTTTCTTCTTAGAACTGCAAGATTTAACTCACAATCATGAGATATAAACTCGCAATTGTGAGTTAACACTTCTCAATTCTGAGGTAAAAAAAAGAAATACCGTGAGACATAATTGAAGAATTGGGAGAACTGGGAGATAAATTGTCAGAATTGGGAGATAAATGTTGAAATTAGGATTTTTATTTTAGCATTCCATAAACTACTGTATACTGTCTTTAAT
This sequence comes from Enteromius argenteus, assembly GCA_032357425.1. Lineage (NCBI taxonomy): Eukaryota > Metazoa > Chordata > Actinopteri > Cypriniformes > Cyprinidae > Enteromius > Enteromius argenteus. Next base: position 5,278,539 of record JAUCMR010000062.1, read on the forward strand.
CATGGAATATATTTGCTATTTGACTGCATTTTCAACGATCAGGTTTCATTTTATTTCTCCGAATTCATATTTTTTCATCTCTGAAATCAATGGAAATGCATAAAAAGTCAGGGCCTGGTGATGAGTAAATGTCCACACACACATACATCCAAAAAACATACACCCTGACTAACCATCTCTTTAGCGCGTAAAAGAACCGATTTGAGAAAGTGTTCAGACTATCTCCTTTCATGCGTCCTTCCTTTTTCAGACACAGCAGACACATATTAACTTCCAAATTGAGTTCGGAAACAGCTTTGGCATTATAATGCTTCACAAAAGGGGTCTTTTCAGGCATTCAAACTGAGAAAATCAGGGGGCTCTGCTTATTTCAATTTAATTCAAGAATTGAAGTCTTCATGGACAATTTAACGGAGCCGTGCTCTATTTTTTATTTTTCCCCAGATCTTCGGACTGCCGAGCTGCGTGCTTCCTGCGGGGTGAAGGCCGAGACAAGCGTTAGACAGTCTGCTTGCTGTTTGGGGAATAAGACGGCAATATCCAGTCGAAATGTCAGCAACAGGCAACAATATAATACTCCCACATATCAAATTCAGTCCCTGTGGGCGTTGTAAAAGGGAAGCGACATTTACGAAACAATGCCAGCAAATACCATGCGACCAAAGATGGAAAGCAACTCAGAAAGCACCTCGTTTTAGTGTCATCAGGAAAATTGGTGCATATGCTAACAAGGGAGACTTCAATTTTTTAATTCCACATGATGTCTTAGTTAAAAAGAGCCCAGTTCTTCCCTGTCTGCTGTGTGGTCCACCGGGATTGGCTGTTTTTCTGCTCCTGTCTGGTCGTAATGAGGCCCACAAAGGCACTGTGAAGACAGACGAATATTTTCCTTGACGTTGATGAATAGCTAGCATGAAACCATGGCTAGCTTCATAGACTGCAGTGAACATTAACATACTAAAGAAACTGAGCCAAATAATTACCTGATATTTCTCATAAAATGTCTAGGGAAATAAATATTATGTATACATATTATATTATTTATATATTATTATATACATTTTTACATATTATATTATTTATATATTATTATATACATTTTTACATATTATATTTTTTTCTGATAAATATATGATAAATAAAAAAAGTTCTGAAAAGTTCAAATTACTATGCGTGTTCACACAATGTTAGCAATGAGGAATAAAAATGTAGACTATTATTATTATTATATTTAATTTTATGACACAAAACTAATTCATATATATATATATATATATATATATATATATATATATAAAACTAAATATATAAACTTTCATATTAGGTTGACACTATTGACACATTGATAGAACATATTTAATGTTATGATACAATGTTATGATATATATATATATATATATGATAATACAAAATAGAAAACAGATACATATTTTATTTTGTGAGATTTTGCACTGGGGTCAGACTTGTCATCTGTTATGGATAACCATATTTTGGGATTCATTCCATATTTATGTATTTTTGACTCTATATATAAACATTTCAAGAAACATCCTGCACTGCATTTTAGAATTTAGAATTTCATCTTCACTGTCACATTCAGTACTGCCCACTGATATCCATGCAAAAATACAGAAAAATATCTATCGCTGACACAATTTGCATGAGAACCTATGTTGCTGCACTCATTCCTGGATGAACTCGCATCCACCTGCTTCCCTGATGGGCAGATGATGTGGAGGGGCCGCTGTGATGGGAACACGGGAGTGTGTGTGCACACACTTCCAGACGTAACGGTGTAGGAACACACCCATTATTCCAAAGCAAAGCTGTGTGACAGCACGTGGCCTCCGAGCGGCGTGGCGTCATGATCGATGGCGGCCATTAATCACGCCAGCGCCGCGGCCGGAGATTGATGTGCAGATATTCAAATCTTCAAGCAGGGTTTTGAAAATTAAAGCGACAAGGCAAGGTTAGGATCCTTCCCGGTGACGCTGAATGAGAGGGCTGGGAACAATGAGCTCCCCAGGGTAAAGGAATCTCACGCAGAGGTTGGGAGAGCTTCTTTTAACCTTTGAACCGCCAGCTGTCACGAACACCCGAGTGCTGCCTACAGTCAAAGTGAGCAGGTGGAAGAGAGTGAAGAAACGGCTAAATTAAACTACTCACTTAACTTCACCAATAAAAGGTTTGTGTAGGCTATATCAGTATGTATATTTGTATGTATTTGACTCAGAATAGCCTCAGAATCAGGGTTATTGGAGTACACAAAGTTCATATAAATAACAAAAATAATATAAATATGGCAGCATTTCTGATTTTAATTAGAATTTAATTTGATTTTAATTTAATTAATTTTAACAAAAAAAACCTATAACTGAAATAAAATTTATTAAAAACTATACAAGTCGCTTTGGATAAAAGCATCTGCTAAATGCATAAATGGAAATGGAAATGGAAATGAAGTATATAAAATATATAGGCCTATATAATACATAATTACAAAATCAACAAAATGACTAAAGAATTAATTAAAATTCAAATTAAAAAATATACATATAATATATAAAATATAAACATATTAAAATAAACTAAAATCAAAATAAAAATGAAATAAAAATTTAAATGAAAAATAAAAATATGTAATATACAAAATAAATATTTGATGAAAACTATTAGAAATAATAAAAACAACAAGACAAATTAACAAGACTTAACAAAAAATAAATTGGAAATGATAAAATATAGTATAAAATATAAATAGTATGGACAATGTCCTGGCAGAAAACTAACAGTAAATATTTTATAAAATAAACAAAAATAAATGTTTTTTTTTTTTTAATTTAATAAAAATAGTATCACAAAATAACATTAATTTTAACACTACAAATGTACAATATTCTAATTAGTGACATAAAAGTATATTCTGCAATCTAGCAGGCCTACTACAGTATTTCCATAATCTGATATACGTCCATGTGAAATAGGAGAAAGAACAGAATGTGATTTTATCCATCTGGAACTCATTAGATTTTGTAAATAAGTGATAGCCTACATATCAAAATGAAGCCAGGTTGTTGGAGAGGGTTGAAAATAAACTAAAATGTGTGAGTTCACAAAGACAAACAATCAATTGTGCACCGTTAGACCATGAATTTGTATGAAAGTTTCTTTTATGATATTTTAGCACAGAAATGTGCAGGAACTGTAATTCTTTCACTGTTCAGTCATGCACGTCCACATCTTGTCACTTCCCATAAGGACCAGCTGTGAGTTCTGACCTTTTACTGGGACAAACAATAACACATCAGATAGTTCTTAGACTGACCACACAGCTCACTAAACTGCCCTTGGTTTTCCTCCAACACAGTAATACATCTGGATATATATATATATATATATATATATATGGCTCCATTTGAATCAGGATGCTGCATTAGTAGGCATCACACAGTTGGAGTTTCCAGATTTAGCATCTGAGATGGGTTATATGGCTAAGTTCAGCAAGAAAACACGGATGCATTTCCGCAAGCTCAATAATTCAGACTCCTGCTTTTCCAGGTCGCAGAGACATTTAATGGTTATTTCACCACCAGTTTGGCGGGAGGCGCTGGTTCAAAATCTCGCCACCGAGAGGAATGTTTTACAGTGGGACATAAAGCAGGGGAAGCCGACAGGAGGTGTTCGACATCATTGCTAATAAACCTTTGAATCAAAGAAAACAGAAACGGAACCAGAAAGGGAGTGAGTGTTTCGGGGAGATTTACCATGGCAGCTTTAAAACGCCTGCACGGCAACGAAGAAAAAAGACAGTTGCTTTTAAAAAAAACATTACACGCTCTTTTGATCTCCGCTCTTCAAATGCGTGTCAGGAGTGAAACGGTAAACTCATCAGAGGTGATGATATAGCTCATTCCGCTAAGGGCCCACGGCATGATTCCAGTCCTGCCTTTCCATAAACTCCTATAAATTCAGTCGGTCCATATCTAGGGAAAAGATGATGTCGCACGCTGTTAATTCAATAAAGGACTTGGCAAAACATCTCAAACTTTCCTAATGAGTTAATACGTTACATTTCCATCCTTTACTTCTCCAGAATTACATATAAGAAGCTGTTAAGGGTGAATTTGTTTCTTTGGGCTTAGGGGAAAAACATATTTAGCCATTTGTGGAGGTCTCAAGCAGTGTTAATAGTCTCAAACAAGCTTTTTATATTAAATTGCTTTCGCGAGCCTTAAAGAGGCACCGACGTTTTCTCTTATTAGGACGTGGCCTCATGCTTTGTGTGGATTATTCGTCTTTGGTTAAGTGCACGTACATATTGCTTCACTCAGCCTCTTTCTGAAGAAGGGCTTAAGGGCAGATATATTAGAAGAGAAAGAACAGAAAAACACACTTGTTCGTGTTTCAGAACATCTTCTGATGCCTGAGCAACTGAAGTGTCTTATTTGGTCACACATGAGTATATTTAGCAAAACAACAAAGGGACACTGAATGAATGTGCTTTTAAAGCAAAATGATAATTCTAAAATAAAAATGAAGCATAATTTGGAAGTTCTAAAATTATAAATAAAAAATTAATGGCCTACAATATAAATGAATAATTTAAATAAAATAGTCACATTCAATAACATTGCATATTTATTTACATTATATATGGATTATACTTTTATAGATTTATATTAGGCTATACATGGGGCTGGGTAATATATTGCATGATATATTATTGCCGTACAATACCGTACAATATATTGCCCAGCCCTCATTATACAGTACACTGCAAAAAAAAAAAAAAAAAAAACTTAAAGTTTATGGTAAAAAAATGGCAGCTGTGGTTGCAGGGATTTGACCATAAAAGAATACGGTAACAACATTTTAGGTTTTGCGGTTTTACAGTTAAATACCGTAATTTTATTAACTTATATAATGTTAAAATACCAGTTTATTAAATCTGTTTTGTATCTTTAAAATAAACTGATAAACACCAAATGCAGGGGGTGATGAGAAAGTCACCAAAGCCCATCACAAGCAGCTTTTAAATAGTAGCATACTGTATATAGAAGGTGCTCAGTTTCTTTCAAACACTAAACACCATCATGGTGAGACTCATTAAACTGAAATATGCAAAAAACATTCATTTAACAACGTTACATTTAACATACAACCCCATAAACATAAAAACAGAAAAATAGTTATTTTAAAAAGAAAAAAAAAAACATTAAATTCAAACAAAATTTAAAATGCAATGCAGAGAATTCTGGAAATGTCAGTTTACGGGTTTTCCCTGTAAATGTTACAGTTACATTCATATTTTATATTTATATTAGATAAAATATATTTAATATAAGTGCTGTCAAACAATCAATCGCAATTTATCACATCCAAAATAAAAGTTTTTGTTTGACAAATGTGTAAAGGCTATGTGTGTTGTGTATATTCATTATGTGTATATTAAATATGATAGCTTGACAGTACTATTAATATTATAAACCTAACATATTTTTATTTTACATGCATGTGTTTATATACACATAATATACACACATATATTATTTAAACAAAAAACTTTTATTTTGAATGTGAAGTTTTGCATTGTTTAATTTGTACATTTATATATATTTTGTATACATTTACATCAAGACAAATTAACATTTTGTAAATAAACCTTAGATGACTTTTTTTTCCAAACAAAGCTTAATAATTGTAGTATATTAGAAGTATTATATAATGTATATTTTCTTTTATCTCTTTGACATTCAGTGTTTCTAGGAGATGAGCTGTGTGCTTCAAAAATGAATAATTCTAATCAAGAAACCGCATTTGATGAATGAATCTAATTTAGCTGCATTCTTATTCCGATTTGTTAGACTAATTACAGTCCTTGACATAGATGAGCATGGATGAATATATTGTTATCCTTTTATCATAAGGTGCAGAAATGCAATCACTGTCAATAAAAGGTCATTGTTACTGGTCAATGATGCAAAACCGCAGTGGTGGATTGAAGGAGGAGCTGATTCTGAGCTCATGGCCATGTGGGAAACTGTCATCTACCCAAACCGAGTGAAATGTGTTGAGATAATCTGGGAAGAGCTTTCTATATTATTTTAACATTGTTGCTGGCACAATAGGAGGCTTCAGCCAGTATAAACCTATCCGTTCCTGCTGCATCCTTGACTAAGGGTCCCTCTGGAAAACTGTAGCCATTAGGAGGTGAAAAAGAGTCAAATAAAAATATAGAAATAAGATGCAGATGCTCCCAAATATGCTCAACAAGCTTCCTTAACACTCCTCTCAAAAGTCAACTACTCAAATCTAGTTCAACAAAATATGATGAATATGCAGCTATAAAATTAATACATATTACATTTCAATAATTAAAATAAACTATTTTACTAAATAACACACTATTTATATTTATTCAAATTAATACAAATTAAATTTCAATGATTAAAATAAACTACTTGATAAACTAAAAATAATAAAAGAAAAAAGTTTGAGTGTGTATTTCAAATATATTAAGTATTAATAAATAATAAAAAATAATACATTTAATACAATAATACTTAATATTAATATATTAATAATAAAATAAAAATAACAACTACTATTTTATTTATTACAAATTATATTAAATTACTTACATTATCATTATAAACATAATAAATCAAACTAATAATTATTCATTAACTTTTAATTTTATATATATATAATTTCATTTCATTTAAAAGTGAAAATATGTGCATGTGTGTGTGTGTGTAATTTAGATTATTAATTAATATTTATTATTTATTACTTGATCAGTGTGTATTTCTTCCAAAAGAAAAAGTATTATTTTATTATTATTTGTTATTTTATATATACTATTTTACATAAAACATAAAATAATTAAAACAGTAGGATTACTTAATGAATGTGCTTTAAAAGTGTTTAATAAATAATGACTCTTAGTAATACAAGTTTAATTTTTTTTAGAATATTTTAAATAAATGTCATAATTATACATACAGTACAGTATGCTGAGCAAAACAAACAGAAAAGTTGTACAGCATGTAATTAAATTCCTCTGTGATCAAATCAAATAATCAAGTTTCCAAAAAAAATGCCAGTGGTTTTTTGTTAATGATACGTATTTCACATCATTAAATGAAATGATTTGCCCAATCTCTTTACATAACACAATAAACACTAATTTCTTGAAGAGGACGTGATGAATGTCAAGGAAGAGCTCTGGGGAGCGTCAAGTAAGTGGAGACGCACATGTGGAGATCAGGATCGTCCCAAGGGCCAAATCCCCTACAGCTTGGCAGGTTGAAAAGCCGGCAAGAAATAAAGACTACTGCCAGGCAAAGCGGTGCCCATGGGAAAGAGCGTTTTATTAAAAAATAAGAGAGGTTGGAGACGAGCCACTATGACGAACTGAAGTAAAAACCAGCTGGGAATTCTGTTTGGAGCCAATTGGATATCATGCCATACTTGCACAAGAAGACGGCTTTTATCGACATAACACATATTCTCAATGTGTCAATAATAATTTGAATATATAAATTATAATATGAATCATTCGTGAAAAATGTGTACCTGGCTTGTTTGGCAATCGGTACATTTCTAAAACATAAAACTAAAAGGAGAGTAATGTGATTAAAATGTATACTT
>JAUCMR010000062.1:5335379-5359772 GCA_032357425.1 Enteromius argenteus
ATTCAACTATGTAAAGAACAAAGTATTTAATAAGAATATTTCATTCATTCAGATCTAGGATGTGTTATTTTAGTGTTTCCTTTATTTTTTTGAGCAGTATATAATAGCATTATTTAAATTAGAGATTACATAAACAAATAGAAAATTATATATTTAAAGTTATTATATGTATTAAATGCACAGTTCAAATGAAAGACTATGAACAAATAAGTATTTATCAATCAATAAAAATACTAATGCAGTCTTTCACTTTTAATATCTCATGTTTAAATCAGTGTTACTTTAATTTTATTTGTAATTATTTGTACTTTGAAATTTATTAATAACTTCTAAAGCAAGTTATGCAGTGTGTGCTATGACTTTCTATGTATATATTAAGTATAATATGTCTGTGTATGTGAAAGTTTGTTAAATATGTAAATAATCATGTAAAAATACCTTGTTCTTTTTTACATGTTATAATTTGAATGTAAATTATACTAAAACAAAATAATAACAAAAAAAACATTAAAAATTAGAATGGAACTGATAAATATTTGTTTTGCATTAATCTTGCATGAATGTTCCTTCAGTACAAATATTATGCAATTTCTTATTCAGGTTTTTGGTAGCTCCAATACTACGGTGTATGTAGACCCTGTTGGTGTAAAGGAGGAAATAGTATTAAGCATACGTTTTATGTTTTGTATATGTCTTTTTATCTCTGTACTTTCTCCATCGCTCTTTCTTCAAGAACTTTAAGGGCTCCAACTTTGTGCATCTTCCACAGAAAGTTCACCTTCTTTTTGCTTCTTGGCACAAGAAATCCTAAAATCAATAGCTATCTCTTAAATTTTAGGCGCCACAAAGTATAACAGATTGATTAGGCTATCTCATCTCCTGGGGTTTGGTGGCTGCCTCGCGGCTCTGTTGTTCCTGAATGTTCGGTACGCTTAACTTATGCCAACTTCACAGGGCACATAACGGCAATAATGGCGGTAAACACTTATTTGAGGAGCTGGCTGATCAACAAATTACAGCATGGCTTTGACATCTTAAAAGCGATCAGGCAGCAAACGCACTTGCGGGGCCTGGACAGACGCCTCGGGCTTTAGGCGGAGTTGTGCAGCACCTATCTGTCAATGTGATGGATGACCTTGTTCTCTAGACAGAATAACAACAACAAAAGAAAAAATGGGAAGTAAGGTGGCTTGACATTGATTTGTATGTACAGCGCAGGTGATGCAAGGATCCATGTTGGGCCAGGACTGGGACTGCGTGTGCAGTCTCACGGGTTAATTGGAGGGGACATAGACTCTCGAACCGTGGGACGGCAAGTCAGGAGAGTGTACGAGCCAAGCGTGATCAGATTTGCAGCGCCTGCAAACCGATGGTTGGCCGTCACGTGCTTTCTGAAAATTAAATCTGCACTGAAATGAGACTTTTATGTGTTGAAGATTAGGTTTGACTCACAGTCAGGAAGTATTATTGGTTAGGACCTTAACTGGCCATTCGTCACGTCTCGTCTCTCCAGCACGGTAACTGTCATGCATTTGATATTATTTTTTTATTTCATTACAGGTTTTCATACTCTGTTGCATATCGTGACAACTTCAGTTTTGAATTATTATGGTGGTTTCTTGTGTTTTCTGTCTTGCTTTCAGGTGCAGGTCGTCTGAAGAACTAGTAGTGTTATTGTTCGTAAAGTAGGTTTGGAATTGTTAATGTGAACCCAAAAAAGTGCTGCAGGCATGACATATTTTTGTGCGCCAAAAGCTGGAAATGAGCTCTTGCGCTTCCGTCTTCTTAAAGTGTTTTTTTTATTATTATTATTTGTTAAATGCCTGAAATAAGATCTCTGATTAACACAAGCTCAAAATATTTTAATATTTTATTTTATCAAATAGCATCAGTAATGCACCCTTGTAATTTCTTTTTAAAGCATTAATTTAAAAATGTGAAAATGATTGCTAACAATTGGCTAAATGGGAATACAGAAGTTTTTGGTGACTGGTGATTGCATTCTTGCAAACTATTATTACTTTTTGCTGAAAGATTTGTTGGAAGTATAATAATAGTGTTGACAGTTGATAGTGAGTGACTGTCATGCAGTTTATTTAAACCTAACTTTATCGTTTTATATCTGTCAATACTTGCGTTTCTATTACTTTCTTCCAGTGTTGGAACTCCTGTGTCTGTACAGAAACAGCTGAACCACTCTTCAAAATATCTACTTTCGTACTTTTATCTACAGAAGAAAGAAACTAATACAGGTTTTGGATGGCATGAGGGTGAGTAAATAATACCAGAACTTTCATTTCTGGTTGAACTGTCCCTTTAAATAAAACTGAACCTCTAACCCTCACTCTCACTGATACTCCCTTCATTATAATATCAAATCACAGGGTAATGTGGTGGGTAATTTTAAAAATAAACTCTCATTTAAAAATATTACCTTCATAATTTCAGAACAAACATCCGCCTAGTCGTTGCGTGAAGTCTGTATCTCATTTCGCATGCATTAAGGGAGTTATGGGCCACTGGAAGATGAAGAGGGCGGCCGCATCGCTAGGCGAACATGGGAAGTTCATATTTCATTCACTTACACAGTTACTTGTGGGTCAGTGTGACAGCATTAATGAGCTGTCATTAGAGAGGAAGAGCGAGCGATTGTGAGAGAGACAGAGAGAAGGCTAGTTCTAAGCTGATGAGGTGTAATAGATAAAGGAAAAGACCATTACTAATGGCTAACTGAGTCTAAAGAGACCATCATCCGTGAGGACGAAAGTTATGGCCCCTAATTTTTGAGGCTCAATGCTCTGAAAAAAAAGTCGCTTTTTAATGCTGCTCGTGTCAGTCGTCTTCATTGCGTATAATCAACCTTGAACGGCACAAATGTCCACCTTGCTAATTAAATAGATGATATAAAGATGCCGTGATTTTATTCCTAGTGACAGGGAACCATTTTTTTACTCTGCATGAAGAAAAGAGAACATAAAATGACAGCGGTAAAAGGCTGGGCTTGTCATGCGAATACCTCACATTATTAGATTTAGTCGCTCCTACTTGGATGACGGATTTGTGTTAATAAACCAGCAAACCTAGTTACATGACTGCAGACGTACCATGGGAATCTAACACATCATAATCTAGCTTAGCACGACTAGATTTCCCCTTTTTCCCAGAACAAAACTGCTTTTAAATCCTAGACATGAATCATTTGAAATTGGTTCAGTTTGTTAGAAACTTAAGGAAACATTTCATTAAGAGTCCAAAAATGGTGCCCACTAAGGCCCGTTGACACTAGTGTGTTGTAGTTTTAAAACAGCATTTTAGAATGAAAATGATCTGTGTTTCTGCTGCATTTTAGAAACGGTCTCCGTTTACACTACACAACCTTAAACGCATGTCACATGACCATTCATACATGTACAACCATGTAGATTCCCCATTATATAAATCGCAGATTTCATAGCATACTCTCATAGCATACTACCTTGCCTAACTGAACCTGTATAGATCTTATACAGGTTATTGTATATGCTCTGCGTGCATAAATTTAACAAAATATGATGTAAATAATTATAGTATTAATTAGTATTAATTTTAATTTTAATTTTTACCATTTATTGGTTATAGGCCATAAAAATAGGATTAAAAAATATTGGCTTATCAACCAGAATTAGTAGATCTGTACAATAAATATTTTATGGTGCTTCATTAAGAAAGTGCCTATTTCTGTGCAAAAATTGAATCTTCTAAATTGCTATTTTTTAGTAAATTCATCCTTTACTCTTCTAAAACTTCAAACTGTCCAATAAGCTATCCACTACAATACAAATTACCTTGTAACAAACCATCAAATACAAACACAAATAAAAATTTATTAGATACTGATGGACCTTCAGTATCTAATACAGTCTGCATTGTTGTCATTCTCAGATGACCTTTCATGGCCGAAGTTCAGAGCGGAGGTGACGGCTGCAGTTCACCCCATGCTGACCACACAAACTGAGTCACAAAAACAGGAAGCCCTTTAACCTCCCTGTCGAGTCTGAGATGCGACCCACCCTTCCGTAGGTGCAGAACTCCATGGAGTTGATCAATCAGAGGTGCGACACATTAATCTGTCTTGACACACCGGCTCTCCCAATGGAGTTCATCTGAAGGGCTGGGATGTGATCCAAAACTCTGCCGGAGTGATGAAGCTGGATTGGCAACAGAGGGTCGAGGTTAGTGTGCGCATTTCAGCAGTAGCACAGATTTAGGGAACTAGCTTTAGAAAGAGGTGGGCTGAATTTGGATTGTAATTAATAATTTTAGTTTCTCAAGGTTTGAGTTTGATTTATAAAATAAAATCTCAATGTTAAATATCCCGGTGTATGATAAGTCAATGTTATTGTGTAGATTTGTGTAAACTCATGGTTGACTGAGGTTTCTTAATTACAGCAATTTAATAAGAAGCTTTACCATCTACAGTAGATTCAAAATGCTCTCAAAGACAAACTTTACCTTGTGCCTCAATGTCCAGCTCACCATGAAAAAAGCACAAATATGACATCTCCACCTGTGTAAAATTACTTAACATTAACTCTTTTCACACTGCATTTGGTACTGTTGAACAAATTGGTTGAGTAAATGATTCATGTGGTTGGTTGATTGAGTGAATGATTCAGTTGACCCATAATGCCAATCGTTTGTTTGGCTCCTTGCTGAATCTTCAATTTAATGATTCATATTTATAATCTGTGTCTTGTTTCATTCATGTAAGAATCAGTGATTTGTATGAACTAGTTCTGCAAATGATTCATTGACAATCTCATCAAGAATAAGATTGGAGTGCATATACTCTAGTCTAATTGTAAATACATGACTTTACAGAAGGTACAATGGTTGTGTATGCAGTTTCTTAGATTTAAACCATTGAACCTGGCAAGGAGGTGTGTTTCAATTTCATAAAAGCTTAAAATAATATGCTACGTCTACTGAAAGCAAATCAGCTTTGTTCTATAAATCTAATATCATTATAGGACAAACCTGTCATTGTCCTTGAGTTTCTCAATTGAGCTCTATAGCCCACCTTAGATGAATATATTTGCTCTAAATTTAGCTCTGAACATAATTTCAGAAGATCCAAATTTTTATCGACATTGTCATTGAAATGTCCCAACAAAAATGTACAGGAATCTCACTTAATTTCTTGTACAGCTCAATTACTATGGCTGACCAGAGTCAAGATTGAGTGCTTCCTGATACGATCCACTGATTTTTATGAGATGTTCATATTCGCAAGTCCTGCCCAATTTTCTCCACTCCTCTTTTATTGGATGGTCTCTTGGTGGCCTAAATGATTACACGGCACATTTTTGCCGCTTCCTGAAGGAAACTGACAGGTCTGTAATTACTTGTTTAATGAAGCAGACCTCTTAAGACCTGTCGAGAATATTATAAGAGACATTTCAACATTCTGGCCATCACAAAGAATCATCAAAATAAACACAGAATGAAGGATGTATCACTTATTTATTCTTCAATAGAAAGAGGAAATGACTCGCCATTAAGTAGACCATTTAGTCTAGCTTGCTATCTGCACATTATTGCCATATTTTGCCCCATTATGCATTACAAAGAGCAGTCCCTCCTTAATGTGACAGCCAGACTGTTGTATGAAACATGTCCAGCTTAACAAATAAAAGCACAAAATCGTGTTTTCAGACACTTTGAAACATCAGAGCTTAATAGAGTCGTGCCACAATGTCTCAGACAGAATTACTTCCAGAAAAAAAATGCGTCTTTGTGTGTTTTCTTTTTTGTTTAATATCATTAAGTAGGTCCTAGAGAGGACCACTTCAGGGTTGTGAGTCATTCAGAAATGACTTGAGAAAACAGATGCTGCTCTGAATTGTGAAGAGGATACAAAATTGCAATTTGCTGAATTAAAACACAGTAGAATTAAAATAAATGGAAATCTAGACAGAGAGATAGATAAAGAGAGAATAAAACACAAAACGGTAGGTATATAGATATATAGATAGATGGATACTTTTTCAGGTAAAATCTTTACAACGCTGAACCATAAAAAATTCCACCTTTTGTTTTGCTCTGGTTAGCTCCGAGGTCAAAGGAGCAGGCCCATTTCAGCATGACACTGAATCGATAATCTACGACTGAGACCTTTTCGTGAGAGATAGTGGTCTTCAACCAACACTTCACCACTCAAGAAAGATCTGAATCACAGGACCCTCCCATAATTCATCAAGCCCTTGAGATGGCTGGCAAATATGCCGATACTCCAATAGCCAGGAGAGCGACGAGAAGCAGAGATATAGAGAGATCATGTGCGAGTGAACAGGCGAAAGAAAGGGGAGGACAAAGGGCATCAGGACCGCCATAAATCAACATCCTTCCAAACTGTCACATTCATTCTGGCTTGATGTCTATTCAGGGCTGGATGGCAGGGAGCACAGACTTCATAAAATTCCTCTAGCTTAGAGTCCGATGGCATGATATTACAGTGGAGAGATACTACAGTCAATTCATCTTTATTTTGGTGATATCTGCTGTATGAAAACTACTTTTCAAATATAACAGGCCTGAATAGGAGTAGAGACCATATCTCAGATGGTGCAATATATAGCTTTTCCAACATCTTATGGAGTTGAGATTTGTATATATATATACAAGATGTCAAGCTAAAGCTGAACATCTTATGAGCTACATCTTAACATTTTTTATATATACTGATTCATTGTATTCCTTTCTTTAATTGAAAACCAAACACAATACACTATACAGTACTTAAGCTTCATGCAGGAATTCAAGAATTCTCAATCACAAACGCATGGTGCTGTAGAGTACATGTGTTCTTGTGTTTGGTGCTAAATGCCATTTTACAGGTAAGTTATTTATATATTGTAAAATTATTTATATATATATATATATATATATATATATACATATATATATTTACAGTATATATATATATATATATATATATATAATGCTTATGTTACCAGTACGGTTGCTTCTTATGGAGGGTTAAATACAGTAGAACAGAGCCAGGTGTTTGGATGTGAAAGGTTGGAAAATTAAGAGCCGTGATGTCAGCTGAAACAAAATACAATTTCAAGACAAAGTTTCTTTAGAATAACTGGCAACAATTTGTACACAATAATACTAGGAACATGCATTTATTTTAAACAAGCAAGAGTTTGTGGCTTAGCCAAAGGGCAAACAGTGCTTATAAATCTGCATTTCTATTAGCATTGTTGCTTCTATACAAGAGAGCTCCTTTGAACAAGAGCTTTACTTGCTCGAAGAGACTATTGAAATTTGATAAGAATCCATGCTGTTCATGCATTTTTTTTTATTATTATTATTATGAAAATAGGTGGAACTGATGTGTTTATAGCAGTGTATATTTCCCCCCTTGTCCCTGGCAAACTGGTACAAAAATTATTTGCTGTTCTTGATTTCAGGGAAAATATCAGCATTTGAATTGCACAACATCAATGCTAATTACAGAGCTCAACATAGATATTTGTTCTGTTTCGAATAGACATTTAAGCCTTGCCTGGTTGGCTAGTTCCTTATGTAGAGCAAGAGAAACTACATTTCCCCCTGTCACTACACACACATACCCAACAGTTCTTAAAATGGTCCTTTTGGCAAGGACTCATGTAAAGAAGCATCATTTTTATCCCAAACACTTCTCCCAATCAATTACGAAAAGGGTCAAGTGTTTTGGTCACTTTGACCTGCTTTTAAGACAACTTACATTTGCTGAGCTTCACAAGATTAGGCTTAATTTCCCTGATGAATCAACTGTTCAGAAAGCCTCGACTGCTAAAGGACTCTTGATGTGACTCAAATAGGTCTGAGTTCCCAGAAATGCTTTAAGTAGAAGACATTTTCAAGAATCTGAGGTAATTCTGCAAGTTCTAACTTCCTTAGGGTCAAGGTTTAAATTGTATGGGAGTGTATGTACCTGCCTTGAGGACTTGTAATTTCAGATGTAGTCTGATTGTCTTCATTCAGTGGCATGCAGAGTTACTCGAAGTTCCTTGTCGCAAGCAATTAGTCCAGGACTTTTTTACATCTTTAAGATTGTGATTATGGCTTCTGTAATTACATCGACGGCATCAATGATTAGAACAAATATGCCTGGAAGGTACAACCAAATGAGAGGGAAACTACAGTATCCCTGATTTTCTCAAGCACGACCTGTTTTCAAGTGCTGAAACATGGAACCTGGTAGTGCTAAGCAGGACACCCCACTTGTTTTTTTGTCTACAGAGGTACATGGCTGCCAGGGCCATTTTCAAATGGCCATTTCAGTCTCAGTCCTTGACATGAGGCTCTGTGGGAACGCGTGTCCTAAGTGCCCCTTGCTTGTCCATTACCTGGGCTACCTGGGTAGGCACATGTTTTAAAAATAACATACCATTGACTTCACATTCACAATTGGCTTTGTACTCAGACACAACCTTGTACCCTTAAAGGCCTCATGCAGCTATCGACGCTGAATGCTGCAAATTCGCCTCCTCTGAAGGTATCCTTAATTGCAGTCATTATATCTCCCATAGAACTATCGGTTTAATTGAGCCAGCAATGAGCTAATGCTTTGATGCCAAGGGGGGGTGCACGCGGATCCCGGTTACAGGCCCTCAGAGTAAGCGCGGAAGGGGGTGTAGGGGGTGTAGAGAAGACTCAAGGAACTTAATGGCTCTGTTTACACCTGCCAAACTGCATGTACCTCTTTTTTTCCCTCTAAATGTCATTCCGACAGCCACGGAGGTTGAGCGCTGTCGGACCTGAATGCACTGTGGAAGCGGGCTGCATGATTTTAATGGAGTTCAGCCCATGCCTGATCCTCCTAAATGGGTAATTGCGTGGACCAAAGGAGGGGGGTTATATGGACCCTGGCCAGCGTAAAGAGCAGCTGAACTAAAGGGATTGTGAAAAACCATTGTATAACTTCTTTCTACATATAACAAGCAAATTACAAGCTTACCTTAAAAAATTAATCAATTTTAAAACACCGCAGCTGTTTTCCTGGCACTTGATTGGAATTATGCTGAATTTAAAAGTTAAACATTAAAGCAAAAAATCATTTAAACTCTAGCATAAAAAATGTATAATATTTCTTAAAAATATTCAGGAAATGTAGTGGGAAACATATTTAAAGTTAAATAAAATATTAAATAAAAAGCATTTAAATTACCAGAATGCAACAAAAAAATAAATAAATGGGAAAAATACAACACATATTTGTGTTGGGAGATTTTGATGAGAAGACATGTTGTTGTTTTGTCAATTTTTTTTTGCAAAGACTTACACAAGATTACTAGGTTGTCTGTTTTAAGAGAAACAGCCGAGAAGCAGAAGAACTATACAACTACAATTACTCTCATTGGTGTCTAGAAGAAACAACTGCAATATTAAAGAGAGTTCTTGATAAATGTGGAGAGTGTCTGATCCTAACGCACTAAACTAATTGCTGTTGACATTAGCAGTACTGCACTCTCTCAAATGGCTCAACACAATGGCACGATAGTCTTTCTTCCCAGAGGGCTGTGCATCTAAAAGCCTTTTATTGTTTAATGGTCCCATTCCCATGACGAAGAAGTCCCAATGGGGTTCTTTCTCTCTGTATGGGAGTCTCTGCAGGCCTAACAGGCCAATTAGACACCAGCCAGTTTATTAATAAACACATCTGTGGGGAAGGTGGGCCCTGTCTTTTCACCACAGGTCTTAAGGAGCTGGTGCTGGATGCTGACAGTCCCCTGCTGAAGCTGAGGGCCGCCGTCCTTGCAGTTGCCCTTTAAACTGATCTGAGCCTGTTTGTCTTCTCTCGAAATGATTAAGGCTTGTATTTGAGCTGAAAGCTGGGAAAATTGGCACTAAATCAGCACAAAAGCCAGCTCCCACCTAAAAGTTGAATAGATTTGAAAAACATTTCAGACCACACACTGCCTGATGATGATGGCGATTAAAATTAAATGGTCTGCAAGTTTTTCAGCCGCACATAGGGTAGCGTACCATTATCAAACTGTCTGTAAAGGAGATTTTACACTTGAGATTTTGGTGTGGGCCTGCATTCATTTGATTCGTTTGTTTGGAAAAACGTTTGTGTTATGAAAAATAGTGCAATGTCGTACTAATGAATCTAGATAATGTAGTCTAACTTTGGCTAGCATTTGTACATGTTAACGGACTCAAACATACATATCGTAATTATCAAAAAGATGTACTTAACCCAGAAGACAAACATAATACAACAAAGTAAATTTTTTGGACTGACTAGGAAACAAACAACCACAAACATCAAACCAAATCTGCACAAAAATCACACATTGCGCACAAGAGCAAAGTCTAATGTGGTACAAACTATTTATCATCATTACATTCGCACCCACCAATTTCGAACTCACAATGACAGATCACCATACAGATTAATCAATGACATTATAATCACAAAGAAAAAGCTTAGACCTTATCCGACAAGCCAGAGGTGGATTTATTTCCCCATAATCAAATAAGCACTGGGTCTACTTTGACCCTGCTGACAGTTCCTGACAAAAATTTTGCCAAAGGTTGGAAAAAGTAGAAAAAAGATTTAATGATTTTCATCAATCAAAGAGCAACCAAAGAGAGTGTTCTAGCTGACCCAGAAATGTCAAAGTGCTCCTCAGCACTGAAGCTGCAGCAGGGAGGCCAGGTTCTTAAAATGTATCGGCAAGCTATTGGTTTTCTAATGAGGTGCATGTGAGGAACTTGCTAGGAAAAGTAGAACATTTCTTTTGAATGTGAATGGTAATCTATCATATGACAGGGGCAAGGTGCCATTAGCGAAGTGGACTAAAAGTACAGTGAAAAAGATGGATAAGGCCTGGGAACTGGAGTCGTTTTTGATTTTATTATTATCTGTATTGGAAACTATACTGCCATAACTACATGACTGTTTAAACTTGCTGGAATCTTTGTCCTTTCAGCGATATCCAGCTGAATGGAAAGTCACTAATAGCTCGAATTCACTACATAAGTTTTACCCGGATTTTCCCGGAGCATGGAGGAGTCAATGCTGGATAATACGGAGCAGCTGGAGTTGAAAGATTTCAGAAATTTTCATGATATCAGATCACTTTTCCGGTATGAAGATATCGCTCTATTTGGTCACCATTTAATCTCACTGCTGTCTAGGAGAAACAATTGAGAAACTCTCGTTTTAATACGAAGGCATTCGGAATTGGTTGAAACAAACCAATTCTTCTCTTTAACAAACCCTGAACTAAAGGTTTCCTCTTGGACACAGAGCATACCATGCGAGACGAATTGGTTCTGCACAAATGCCCGTCTCTTCCTGCTGGCACATTTGCCCCATCAGCACTCCTCTTGGTTTTTATCCAGTCTAGCACAACTCAAACCCCAAATACATGTAGCAAAACACTCCTTTTTCAGCGACTACCGTGGTGTGACAATCCTGGGCACGGTTTGTTGGCGCTGGAGGCCTTCCAACCCATATCACTGACTGTCGCAAGCAGGAACAACAGAGCCCCATAGACTGAGTGGTGTCACTTCCTGTCAGAAGGCCAGGACAGAAGAGCATGGAGACTGAATGCATGTCAGGAGTGTCTGTAAACAGAGGAAAATAGCTGTTATGTTACTCAGAAAAGGTCTAGGGTGCATAGCGTGCTAATGTTGATGTAAAATAGATGCCATAGGCCATTTAGAACTGGGTAAAAAGGATGCTGTTGCACTGATGGAAATCATAACCATACTCAGGTGGTTGACTGAGTAATGAAGCTTATGACTGGGACAATTTGACTGATCTGCAGGTAAACTCAAATTTTTTGATAAATGTAGTTTAATGCCATAACATCTGGCTGCTTGTCTTCTAAAGATTTTTTTTTGTGATATTCTTAATCTTCTTGTAAACATGAAACACATGTTAAAAGTCTCAGCTTCATGCGCTAATAAATAAACAGCATCTGGTTGAAAATGTTTTGTCAAGAGCGCTCATGGCCTATGGCCAAAGTTGCTTGCTTCATAACATTGGGTCTGTGCTAGACCTTGAAGTGTAAATTCTGTCAAATATACCTACTTTTTTACTAATAGAGAGAAGAAAAAAAAACTACACAATGCTTACTCATTTATTTTTTTACCTTTCATTACTTTTTATATTTTACTTGAATAATTACTTGGAAGAGTGTAAAACAATTTATACTTGAAAATAATGTGCCATTGCTTTTGTTAAACCTGTTAATATTTTAATATTTATCTATTTTTAACTTTGTACGTAAAGGTTACTTTATTCATTAGCAAAAACTAGAAGAGATTTTTTCCAACAAGATTCATTCATAATTGTTAACATTTTTATAGGTTGTATCATACTCGTAGGTATTTTTGTCTATAAAAATAACATCTGGGATAGCTCACCTAAAAATGAAAGAACGCAAATTAAGATAATTTTGATGAAACCAGAGAGATTTCTGACTCTGCATAGACATCAACATAGTAGTGATGGGTCGTTCTTGAACGATTTGTTCATTTTGAACTAATCTTTAATGTCGCGCATGTGCACCATCCTATAGGTTCTAACACGCATACTTGTCATGAAGACCCAGGGAAACAATGACTTAATCTTTTCCGTTTCTCATAGCATTATAGTTTTGTACTGTTGTTGTGTGATCAGCATTTGTATGCGTAGTATATATTAGGGGAGGGACACATAACGTTTTAATTATGTTTTGCTAAAATGAACGAAATGACTCGAAAAAAGTCTGTAAAATGATCCGAACTTCCCATCACTACATTGTAACTATGTCCAAGACCCAGAAAGGTAGTAGGGACATTGTTAAAATAGTCCATGTATCATACCATGTATCTTAATTTATTTCCTGAGAATGAATAAAGGCCTTTCAGGTTTAGAACAACAGGAGGGCAAGTAATGACAGAATATTAATTTGAGGGAACTACCCCTTTAAAGGAATCCATTGTTGTTTACAACAGAATAATTGATAAAAGTTTGTTCAAAAGTTTAAAGATTTCAAGTTATCATTCACAGCAGTAGTTGAAATCTGTATAATTTGCCTTAAAAAAAATAACATCTGGTTTCTAAACAAATCTACTGAGCAATAGTGAACAATTTGTTCATTTAATATACCATTGAAATGCAGCAGTACTAGTTAAAAACTGCAACCTTTGCTTGTAGGCACTCAGCCCTGCTGCCAGGTTGTTTTGAGTCAATCGCATGAGCCAGACAAATGCCATGTGACTAATTACTCTCTAGCCACAGGAAAAACATCATGACAGCACTGATTGGGTGATGACGCCATGCAGAACACACACAACCAAGTTCAAGTTGCAACTAATGTGAGATGTGACATCAAATCCAACATTAATGTAAAAATAGTAAATTTTTTGCTTTTAAGAGCCCTTAACAGTATAATAAAAAATTAGCGATAATAGTATGCATGTCCATAAGAGAGAAAGAAGCTTTTTCGCAACAAAACAATGTTAGGGCAATGAGATTGTGCAGCCAAACCTTGGCGCCTTGGCTTCAGTCATAGCTCTCACTGTAATGCTTTCATGTAGATCAACACTGCCTCCCAGGGACTCCGGTGGAACTACAGACTGATGCTTCTCTCTCATTCTCTCCCTCGTGGTGCACTACACTGGGAGAAGTCACAGAGAGACATGCTGAGCGAAAGAGAGAGAGCGAGAAAGAGTCATGAATCAGCACCCGGGCCATCCGCTCGCACGGGAAGCCTTCAAAGAAGAACGAACGCAGGGATCTGACTGCAAGTGCTCATTGAACTTATGATGTGCTTTTGAGCTATACCTCAAAAACACACTGAGTAAAAACTGAGATGGTTGAGGAGAAAGGTGGATCAATATGGAAAAGACTGCCTTATGGATTCTACACAGTGGTTTGGTGGACTTATTAAATAAAATAAGAATAAACATGACATGGTTGATTGACACAAGAAACTTGAGGTGGGGGCGTGGCCTGCTGAGATTAATCATAGAAGATTGTGAAAAATTAAGTGTTCATGATGCTCTGTGGATCATTTTCCAATGAGAAACTAAATATTAACGTTGCATGAATGCTACCAACCGATATCATTTGTGGCATATTGTTGCATTATGCAAGTAGACTAGTCAAGCATTTCAAATTATTTATATTAAAATATATTCAAATCAATAAATACAAATGTATAATGTGTTGAAATGTTTTTACAGACTCAAACGCTAATGCTAACTCTAGGTGGGTCTGTTAGATTTTAGTCAATTTGAATAGGTGTAATTCTGATTGAGTTCTGCATCCATAGTCAACAACCTTTGTTGTGAGTTATTCAATAATGGTAGAGGTTCCCTTTTTATAACTATTTTGATTATGCTAAGCTACTGCCTAATTCGTAGGGAGAGTGGCATACTTCAAACATCGTACCGGGTTATGGTTAAATTCTTGTTCCTGTCTCTCTCTGACCTTTAGCTCTACTCTCCCCTTCAGCTCAACATGTTAGTCTGAGGCACTGACGCGGTGGTCTGCTTCAGGGAGGGATCAAATCCAATTCATTCTGTTTAGCGTGATCCCATTTGCAATGCTTAGCTAAGTTCAAATATAAAGTTGTGTAGCCTTTTGTACATGTTTACCCAGCAGTTTTGTGGCTATTTTATATACAAAATGGGTTAATCTCATGAAACCTGTCGAACTGGGTCATATTTTATCATTGGCATAATATTTTATTTATTCTAGAACTCAGGATGAACTTATATTAACGCTGAGCCCGACTCAACAACAATTGCTTGACCAATGGCATGAATTTAGAGCTAGCAACCAATCGAGCTATGGAAGCCGTTTCTACCACTGAATAAAAACTAAAACAAAGTAATTGTGACTTTTATCTCATCATTTTGAGGTTGTTTTGTTGTTGTTTGTTTTTTGCAATTGTGGATTTATGTCTCACTATTCTGAGTAAAAGTCCGAATTGCAAGTTTATCTCACAATTCTGTCTTTTTTTCTAAGAATTTTAATTTACATCTCGCAAATTTGACTTTTTTCTAAGAATAACACAGTCTCCTTGGTCAAGACCCTTTTACGTTGCTTTTTGAAGCTCAAGGTACCCCTTTTTAGTCACTTTTCAACGTGAAGGGTCCTCCATTGTTTTAAATAGGAAACCCTTAGCGTCAATATTTTAAATATTATTGTTATAATTAAAAGATATATTGGGTAAAAACAATGGCATTATTGCATATATGTAGGGGTGTGATTTTTCAATGTAGACAGTCAAACAGATTTATTTAAATGATATTATTTACACATTTATGAGCACGTAACCTAACCCCTGCCCTCTAAACCTACCATTTGTCAATAAAACACAAGATACAACCACCATCATAATTTATTTGAAAAGTATTAATATTCCAAGTCTTTTGAGGCAAAACGATTGATTTGTGAAAGGAATAGACGTCCATTTACTTCCTGTGCGCATGCAAACCATTACATTAAGCCAAATAACTGAAAACAATGGAGGACCCTTCACGTCGAAAGGGGTACCTTGAGCTTCAAAAAGCAACGCAAAAGGTCAAGACGACCAAGTGTCAAAATGTGACAAAAGAAAAAAAAACTTAAAAGAAAAAGTTAATATCTTATAATTTGGACTTTTATTGCTTTATTAAGAAAACAAATCTGAATTACAAAATGTAAACACGCAATTGCAAGAATAAAGTCCAAATTATGAGATAAAAAGTTGAGTTTACATCTCATAATTATGACTTTAACTTAAAATTGCATGTTATATCTCGGAATTTGGACTTTATTTCTCAGAACTGCAAGTTTAAATCTCACAATTCTGACTTTTTTTCTCAGAATTTTTTATTTGGATCTCACAATAATTAAGTTTTTTTTTTTTTTTGGTTTGTTTGCAATTCTGTTTAATGACACAAGTGCGGAAATTACACAATTTATTTTTAAACAACGCAGCACCATCTAATAGTACTTTTAGTGCAAAATATAGTGTACTTCGGCATTCTTTAAAAAATGTAAAATGTGACCTTAAAATGTTTTCCATTGTTTATCTACCAAAACATCAGCATATGTTAAAATTCTGAGAGGATGAAGTGTTTTTCTATGCAAGTTTCTTTGTGTGCAGCACTTCTGTGTGTGTAGTATTTTTATCTGATGCTTGAATTTGCCTGTTTCATCACAAACACTTCACGGGGACTAAGCCAGAGTAATGTAGCCTGCATTATTTATCTAGGTCTCAGGCGTATACTGCTCCGTGCTGATTTCCCAGTGACATTTCAAGACAGAGAAGGAAATAAAGAGAGATACCAAGGGACAAACAGTAAGAGAGAGCTAAAGAAGCAACAAATCACTCTAACATCAGGAAAGCCCCTTCCGATGGCAGATTCAGCAGGCATTTTGATCAGAAACATCCTTTTGCCTGCACAACACCTGACAGAGCACATGAAAACACACTACTGACTTAAACTAAACATACCAACATGTCATACAGCAGCCATCAAAACGGCCTCAAACACATTTACACATACTTCTCCCGGAAATGACAGGTAAACACACATGCGGGTGTGCTAACACTCACAGATGATGTTGAAATCAAGATGAAGAGAGATAGAGTGTCAGTCTACCATTTTACCTCAGGAAAAAAAATGGAGGTTGCTGAACGTCTTGTCTCGGCCTCTCTCTTTTCGTAACTCACATGCTCTCTCACTCACTCGCTTCCTCGTTCTCCCTCTTTCATCTGTCAGAGCTAATGAACAGATGTTGCAGGGCTGTTGAATGTAGGATGATGGACTGTGCCTCTGGCGGCCGAAGCCAGCTGGGGAAAGAGAGAGAGCGAGAGTGAGAGACTTTTATGATTTCTCAGCCATCCAGACCATATTAACACGTGAAAGGCGGATCCATGAAACAGTTGCACCATTTTTGTGTGCATTCATGTGTATTTAAAGGCACAGTGCTCCAAAAATAAAAATTGTGTCATCATTTTCATCTTCACATTATTCTAAACCAGGGGTGACCCCATTCTAGTCCATGTTGCTTAAGTGCTAATGAGCTCTGGTGACTCCGCCCCTTTCTTCCGTGGAGTAAAGAGCAGTTCTCATGAGCTATGTCTATTCTGACAGGAATGATTTGAGAAAGGGGATATTAAAAAACATTGGGTGGATTTTTATCATTATAGGATGGATGAGTACACACACTTCCAAAACACATCAACTTGAAAAGTGTATTCAGTGTAAATAAGCAAATAGAAATAAGCTTCTACTGTAAAAAAAATAAATAAATCTATAAACATTCACTTAGTAAAAATCAGGAAAACCTAGAGGAAAACCTTAATAATTCACCCCATCATTCCAGCAAATGTTACCATCCATCTCTCTTCCTGGTGGTGTCCTACATCACAGTTGGGACCCATGTCCCCTGCGCTTTCTCCAGGGAAAGGTGGATCACCGCCAGCCATCCCATCGTCAGAAAGGTCAAGAGAACGCAAGAACCTGCAATGCCTGCTCAGGTTAGCTGGGGCCAAATGTTCAAATGTACTTCAAAAATGCACTAGAAGCGTGTTCAGAGATCACTGACCCTGCCAGTTTTTCTTGACCCCTGTTGGCTCAGATCGTGTTGTCTCCACAGATGTGCTTCTGAACAGCCTCATTTATATTTCACACATGAAAGCATGATCATGCCACAGACGTTCTTGTTTCCTCCATTGTACAGTACTGGGAAATTATCTCAGGAACTGAAATGAAAACAGACCGAGACATTGTAAACTTGTGTTTGTGTTGCATTTTGTCATTACGAGTACGGTTTCTTCTCAGGGCTCTCCTGTCACCGAGAGGTCAGTTCAATTAGTTCTTACTCTAAAGAGCTCAAGACTAGTTTTTGCTGAGCTCCAGGACTGACACATTTGAGGATGTGTTGATTTTCACGCACGTCACACACCAATAATCAAATGTTCCAACACCCACACTTCCAATCTGGCTTTCTGTTATGTTCCATTAAATGACTAACAACCTACGGATTTGCTATTTATGCATGTATTTATTTATTTATGCATGCATGTATGTATGAGTTCATTTATTTGTTTTACAGTTGTTACTCACTTCCTGCCATTTTATACTGCTAGCAAAGCTTTCTGTTTAAAGAATTAACATGAAATCAAAACTGACCTTATTTACTTTATTGCTCACACTGCTGCTCTGAATGTGTATGATTCATCAGCGCATGTTACTCCAAAGTAAAAATGCCTGTCTTGTAATCCGTCATCAAAATGCAATAATTCCCTCCATTTAGTCTAGTCTGAAACAACTTTTCTCTTGTGGTCATGTCAGCAAGGCCTGAGTTTTTTAACCCCGCCCATTGTGCTGTGCTGATCAGATACAGGACACCCATTAATTTGTAAACACATTACAATAAAGAACTAAAAAAAATTATGTGCTGTGTTGTAGTTGCTACAACTTTGTGGTTATCCAACACAGTTTCACAACCAATTCGTACGTATTTTATGAGGTGGCTAATTCGTAAGAATCCATACGAGTGAGGTCAAGTTTGTACAATTTGTCTAAACCCCAGTGATGGGTACGTTTAGGTCATTCATACAAATTCATACGAATTGGCAACTGGTAAAGTATGTACGATTTAGCAAAAATTTGTAAGAGTGAGTTCATACGAATTCGTACCAATTAGCCATCTCGTAAAATATGTACAAATTGCTGTGAGATCAGGTTGGGTTATCTGGTTCTTACTCATAATTTATAATATTTTGATGCGACCACCAGTGATACAAGAAACAAGATGGTGCCGCAGATGGCAGCCTCTTTGTTTTGCACTCCATTTTTTGTACTGTTTTTGTTAGTTTTTCCTGTTTTTTGTTTGTCGAACACTATCAGTTTTACCAGGGATGAACTGCTGAACATTCAGCAGAACACACCACATGGCCTTTCACCAGATTTTGTTTATACGGACGTTTTACTGAACGTTAAAGTTAGCAGAGCGGTGGTGCTGATCCAACGTTACAGGACGTGCAGACGGGGGAAGCGAGCCAGCGCGTGTGAAACTCAGACAATGCGGATTTTGAACAGCACTGCCAAGCATTCATCTGGCATATCTCCGCTTTCTCTACCCAACTAAACGGACAAACTTCTTCTGCTCTCCCGGATAAATAAAGATTTTTCACACTCGGCTGCTCTGTGTTTCACGGAAACCTGGCTGAATGCCGCATTAAGTTTGCCGGGCTTCCAGCTGTTTAGAGCGGATCGCGACACTGAGTCAACGGGGAAATTGCGCGGCAGCGGGACATGCTTCTACATCAACGAAAGGTGGTGTACAGACATTACAGTGTTAAAGAAAATGTGCTGTCCAGATCTAGAAGCGCTTTTCATTAACTGTAAGCCATTCTACTCGCCGCGGGAGTTTTGTTCGTTCATTCATGAGTGTTTACATTCATCCGCAAGCGCACGTGAGCTCAGCTTTACAGAAACTTTCTTTGGGACGGGGGTGATGGTGGAGCATTCGAAGCAGGCAGGGACTTCGCACAGCTCCAGAGATCTGTTGAAGATCTGTGTGAAGATGGTGGCCAGCTGCTCAGCACAGGTTTTCAGATAGGCTGGAGTCACACCGTCTGGGCCTGGTGCCTTTCTTCTTTTGTTCTTCCTGAAGACCTGGCACACATCATCTTCTCTAAATTATTTTATCTTATCACAGAGATTGAGTGACAACACCCGGACTCTGTTACTATCACTCTCGGGGACTTCAACAAAGCAAATCTCTCCCATGAGCTACCAAAATACACACAGCATGTTACATGTCCCACCAGAGACAGTAATATTTTGGATCACTGTTACACCACAATTAAGGATGGATATCGCTCCGTCCCCAGAGCAGCTTTAGGACTTTCTGATCACTCCCTGGTTCATCTTATACCAACTTACAGGCAAAAACTTAAATCTGCTAAACCTGCTGTAAAGACTGTAAAGAGGTGGACCATCGAAACAAAGCGGTCATTACAAGCCTGTTTCGACCTCACTGATTTTGTTTTCTGTTTCTGTGAAGATATATGCATCCCTACCAAGACTCATTTAACATTGAATAACGACAAGCCATGGTTCACAGCAAAACTCAGACATCTTCGTCAAGTCAAAGAGGACACCTACAGGAAAGGGGACAGAGTCTTGTACAATCAGGCCAGAAACAAACTGAATAAGGATATTAAAGCGGCTAAGAGGAGCTACGCTAAATTGTTGGAAGATCAGTTAATTTCCAGTGACCCAGCTTCAGTGTGGAAAGGTTTGAAAGCCATCACTAGCTGCAAGACACCATCTCCCAGCATTGAGGCCAATCAACTTGCTGAAGACCTGAATGAGTTTTACTGTAAATTTGAAACTCCCAGTCTAACACCCCACACCCGCCAAGAACATCTCTTCACTCAACCATTAACACCTCCATCAACCCCCCTCTCCCCCACACCTGCCCTTTAATTTAGAGAAGATGATGTGTGCCAGGTCTTCAGGAAGAACAAAAGAAGAAAGGCACCAGGCCCAGACAGTGTGACTCCAGCCTATCTGAAAACCTGTGCTGAGCAGCTGGCCACCATCTTCACACAGATCTTCAACAGATCTCTGGAGCTGTGCGAAGTCCCTGCCTGCTTCAAATGCTCCACCATCACCCCCGTCCCAAAGAAACCCAGGATAACAGGACTTAACGACTATAGACCGGTGGCACTAACATCTGTGGCCATGAAGTCTCTTGAGAGGTTGGTGTTGGATTATCTGAAGGACTTCACTGGACCTTTACTGGACCCCCTGCAGTTTGTTACTATGCAAACAGGTCTGTGGATGATGCAGTCAATATGGGATTGCATTACATCCTGCAACATCTGGACAGACCAGGGACTTCTGTGAGGATCCTGTTTGTGGACTGCAGCTCCGCTTTCAACACCATCATCCCAACACTCCTGCAGACCAAACTAACCCAGTTCTCTGTCCCTAGCTCTGTCTGTCAGTAGATCACCAGCTTTCTGACAGCTAGACAACAGCTAGTGAGAATGGGTAAAATCACATCCAGCACCCGTATGACCAGCACTGGCGCCCCTCAGGGCCATCTCCCCACTGCTCTTCTCCCTCTTCACCAATGACTGCACCTCTAAAGACCCCTCTGTCAAGCTCCTGAAGTTTACAGACAACACCACAGTCATCGGCCTCATCCAGGACGGTGACGAGTCTGCTTACAGACAAGAGGTTAAAGAGCTGGCTGTCTGGTGCTGTCTCAACAACCTGGAGCTCAACACACTCAAAATGGTGGAGATGATCATGGATTTCAGGAGGAACCCCCCTGCACTCCCCCCACTCACCATCAAGGACAGCACTGTGGCAGCAGTGGAGTCATTCAGGCTTCTGGGGACCATCATCTCCAAGGACCTGAAGTGGGACACTCACATTAACTCCATTGCTAAAAAGGCCCAGCAGAGGCTGTACTTCCTTCGCCAGCTGAGAAAATTCAACCTGCCACAGGAACTGCTGAAACTGTCCTGTGTACTTCTATAACTGTTTGGTTTGGCTCATCTACAAAATCAGACATCAGAAGACTACAGAGGACAGTTTGATCTGCTGAAAGGATTATTGGTGAACCCCTGCCCACCCTTCAAGAACTGTACACATCCAGAGTGAGGAAAAGGGCTCCGAAAATCACTCGGGATCCCTCACATTGTGACGCGGAGATGGGGAGAAGCTAAGCCATCAGTCGATGGAAAAAAGTAGCGAAGCAGGAAACAAAGTGAAGGGGTTTTCACACTGCACATTTATTCTCAAAGGCAGACCATACAATCCAGGTCTCACGGTATATAAACTATTACCTTTGGCAAAAATAATAAACGGACAGAATGTTCGTGACCTGTAGCTTTCACCAGCATCCACATTACTAGAGTCAAAAGAAGTCAACTCGGGGTTAAAGGTGATACATAGTGACACAACAAAAAGGGGTTGCCACCGTGTGGCGTCCTCCGGTAATGCTCTGTTATACTCTGGCTGTTACAACATCCGAGCTATGACTTTTTTAAACTTTTGCCATCTGGTGGCTCTACAGAGCACTGAATACCAGGACAATAAGACACAAAAACAGTTTCTTTCCCCAGGCAATCTACCTAAATAACCTGATGTTTATTTTATCATCCTACATTATAGTACATCCTTCATTATTTCTAAGTATTATTTTATAATATTTCTATTTTTATTCATAGCACACCTGTACATACAATTTATTTATTTAAATGTATTATTGTTATTTGTTTTTATTTTATTCTTCGTTGTGTTGTTGTTACTGGAAGCTGTTACACCAAAACAAATTCCTTGTATGTGCAAACATACTTGGCAATAAAGTTCTTTCTGATTCTGATTCGTCTTCCTGCAGAGATGAAAAGAAACAGACCAGTAGAGGAAGAAAACATCAGCAGTTTATCAAATCAAATTAGGAAAGTTAAATTTGTCCTCCATTTCAGCAGATTAAAGTTAACATGAACTCAGAATTGATCATCATTACTGTTTTGCTCATCATTTCACATTATTCAAAAAAGTCAATCTTTGTAATCAAAGATCGTTCCCCAATGAAATGACAAGATTTTGCTAGGTCTAGGAAAAACAAATCAGTTTCCATTGATAAACATTAAAGTTTCCCTATTATGCCACTGTATGGCTCCTAATATTGTTTTGGGAGTCTCCTACAATATGTTTATATGCATGCAAGGTGAAAAAATGCTTTAGTTTTTTAAAAGAAAAAACGCATTTATTATCTCCTCATTTTTCAGTGATTCTCAAAGGATTTGTTTGAAGCAGTTCTAAAATTAAGAAATTCCATATCCCTCCATTCCTTGAGCCCACTCTGCTCTGATTGTGATTGTTGTGATTGGTCTACCTCGTACAGTGCATCGGAAATTATAGGCCTATTGCCATAGTTCTTTATTTTAAACCCGCTATAGAAAATATAAGCATATATTATATATAATACTTACAGGTTGAGTGAAACTACTGGTCCAAATAAACTGGGTACTGAACCATCTTTCAAGAGCAAATGTTCTGTGTATCCTGAGCTGAACTCCCTAAAATTAGAGAAGTAGTAATCAGTAAAATGACTTGTTTAAGGGTCAAGTTGGTCAAGTCAGGATTTATGTAAATGTGTTACCCCAGGATTGGGAAATGGGATTAGAATTATTAACAACTCGATTAGGGTGTATATAGTCAGTTCTTTATTTTGGGACACAGTAACTTTTTTTTTTTTTTTTTTACTTTCGGATTTACACTCACAAACAGCTACATTACACACTGCGTGAAAGGCAATATTGGAAATGGCATAATATGAACACTTTAAAATATAACTGCATACAATGTGTTTACAGGCATCTCGCTGAAAGAGAGGATTATACAATATGCAGGTTAAACTACATCCGAGATCAGTATATTGAGACAGTTCATGCATTACTTACCTCCTCCTTTCCCTTTCAAGTCTCCAGAATACAAGAGGAACCTGACAGAGGGGAGTTTACTCATGTCCCTAATTCCCAATTCAATATAAAATGCAATTGCTTTGTTTCGCATAGGGGTCCCAGGTTACCCCTCCTCTCGCATCAGCAGGAAGAGTTTAGATGGACCCCCTCCCTTACCGTTGGAGGTAGAGACAAGGGGATAGATATGGGAATACAGGGGGCAAGGTGGTATGCTCTGCTATGGCGGCAAAGCCCAAATCCAGGTCAGGTGTCTGGAAAACACAATCTGTCTCATAGCAACAGGGTTTCCTCAAAGGGACTGGCCAAGCACCTCAGATAAAATATCTTCCCTTTGCAACCTAAAATGCTTCTCTCTGCCATTTTGCAGCCTTTGGAGAACTTCTGAAGTGTGGGATAGAGGTCAGATTGAATTTATTTCCTTCACCGACATGTAAACACTTAGGTTTGTTTATGGATGGGTCAAACAGAGTATGTTGGTTCAAAGAACTGCCATTCATGTCTTATAGAATTGAAACTCAAACTGAAGAATTGATTTTAGTAGTCCAAATATCTGATGCTTGGAAGGTCATGAACTGAGATCTACTAAAACCAATGCAAAAATCCACTGAGCACATCTACAGAAAATGACCTAGTTTTTAGGTTGGTCCTTGGAGCTCAGAGAGTATTATGGTAATAAAACAAAAGTGCTCATCTGTCAGTTTTATTCCAATCAAATGTTTCATTTTTACCTTGAAACCATTTACTGCAAGTCTTCCATTTCTTCTTTTCAGCTCTTTCCATGAACCGGGTACAAAACAGTAGCCTGACTACATCAGACTTCTGCAGGCTATCTTACGGTTTCTCTCCGGCTCCAAAACGGCCAGACCAATCAACGAACAGAGGGCAGGCAGGGCAAGTT
>JAUCMR010000062.1:5373235-5389684 GCA_032357425.1 Enteromius argenteus
GATAATTTTTGTGTGATTTTGTTGTCAGCACATTCAACTATGTAAAGAACAAAGTATTTAATAAGAATATTTAATTCGTTCAGATCAAGGATGTGTTATTTTAGTGTTCTCTTTATTTTTTTGAGCAGTATATATATTTTTTTTTAATTGGCTTAATTTACATTAAAATTAGGATTTCTATAAGGCACCTATATGCTATATTATTTATGAAAGCGAAACATCAAAAATAAGTTTAAAAGTGTTTCTATATTCATTTACTTAACATACAGTATAATATGTACACAGTATTATATAGAATGTATACAAGCATAGCTTCATGTCCTTCATGATGCTGAATCGTGCATGTCTAGATCAAATCCATCCGATCACTCTTTAAGTGCATGTTTTGGGACTGTGCACCTTCCACTAACATCCATGAGACATCACAATAATGTAATGTCAGCAGGGTTATTCAGAGGTTACCCGTCAAATACAGCTGCACTGTCAAACCACACACCATACTTTGCTGCCTGGGTCGCTGTGAGAATAGATCACATGATCATACGGCACCGTAAGAATCAGAAACATGAACTGCAAAATCTATATTATATATATATATGTACAGTATATGATACAATATATAAGATTATATGTGGTGGGATAATTCAGGTGCATTTCTCCTGAGTTCCTGTAAATGAATGTAACATGAATTATTCATGCATGCGTCATGGCAACAACAGATAAATCACCTGATAAATGTTTTGTTCTTTATGAAAAATGTAAATTTAACATTCAAGGTGGTATAAACTACTTTAAGAGAAAAATCATACTCTTGAATGCTCAAGGACTCTTCTGGCAGGTAAAATTGTTTCAGTCCAAGTGCATTATGGGATAGGTCATGGTTGTCATTGGTTGAAATATGGCACTGCTGGGATTATGTTCACTCAACTCACACAGCTGTTGTTGTATTCAGGTATATTGTTTATGCTTTACAAATAAAACTAAGTGTCAACCTTTTTTTCTTCATCAACGCTGTAAAATTTGACCTTATTTGAGAATATATAAGATGCAAACTTGAATTTGTGCAAAAGCGTAAATATGAACCAAATTACAAAGAGACAATATAAAAGTAGCATTTATTTATTAATTTATTGTTCATTCAATTTTTTGTCAGTATTATGCCATTTTTTAATGAGTGGCTTTCACTATGTAACATTACATAAAATTGGTTACAAATTCTGTTTTATATTGACTTTATCTCAAACTAATTTCCTAACTGATGCTATTTACACAGTTACTGAGCTGAAAAAATGACAAGTTTTTTTTTAGTGCTGCTTTACAGTAAAATTCAAATTTGTCTTATATTTGAAGAATTTTACACGGATTCTTTTATTTTCTTTTTTATTACTGTGTGTGAAACTGCGTGTATTGTGTAAAACACTAGCTATATACAAAAAAGTGACTTGACTTTAGGGAGACTGCTTGCCTAATTAAGAAAAGTAAACATTGGTCTGTAATAGAAGCACTACTTTAAACTTGTATTTAAGCTCATTTCACTCTCACAACAACACCTCTAATGTTCTATAGCAAGTCCCAAACTGCAACCACACAACTCCCTATACGGTACACAGCAAAATGTGCAATTATGTTGTAATACAGAAGTTTTACAAATCTGAACAGGCACGTCAGCATAATAATAACGTGTTATACCCATATGCCGAAAGGCAGCATGCAAGAAAGCACCAGAGAGGGACGGCTAACAACACCAGCATTGAAACGGCATGGAATTTATGATTACTTACTTAACAAGCCACAACATTAAACTTTGAGGACAAATGATTGAATTATGAATATGTTGTCTGAGACATAAGCGATGCATATGGTCTCGATGCGCAATGATTCTGGCTGACAGGACTCTTCTGGTTTATTTAGATAAGCTGCAAGTCTGGAAATCTTGACAAGAATAAGAACATGCTGTTTGCTTCTAACATTGAAGTATGGAGAGGGAATTAACTGATAGATGGAAACAAAACTATGTGGTGTAACTGGATGTCAAGATAAATTTAGCTTTCATGTTAAAAAATCTCTTTCGAGATTTGATTTGTTGCATCTTTTCCTTGTGAACATTACTAATGCACAAACATTTACCCAAAAGAAAGAGGAAATGTATACCATCTACTGTACCCTTCGTTAAGATCATTTCTTTTCCTAAATGATCTTTCAAGGGACCGAACCTTTATAACAACCCTACGGTCTGTAATCTTATTCCATAGTCAGCATTAAAATCTGCTGGCTAGGCACAGGTAAACAGAGCTCTTAATTCTGAAAGTGTGTATGATTGATGACCGCAGAGCCTGCTGGGTCGGAAAGCCATCCTGGTGTGTCATGCAATGTGACATGACAGCTCTGCAAAGATGTATAGAAACCTTTTACATCACACTTGTCTGTACTGATAAGTGGCTTTGAATCAAGGTTTTACACTGGAGGCTGGACAGATTTATATTTCAACGTCTACGTCAAAAGTATCTGAAACAAGTCTGTCCAAATTTTTGTCATTATAATTTTGCCAAATAAGGTACAAACTGATAGGCCTATCATAAAATCAAGAAAAATACGCACACATTATATGATCCATATATTACATCACAAAACTAAACCTTGAACTCACACAGACACAGCTGGCTTTAAGCCCTAAACATACTGTACAATTACCGACTGTCCCAGACAAAAGATTGGCATTTTGAAACAATTGTAGCGAATCAGAAATCGCGATTCCAGTCTTTCACCTGGGACAGCCAAAAACTCATGTAGTGTGTCTCAGGCTTTTGGTAGCCTAAATTAAATCCTGGATTGGACTGTTTTTTCTGGAACTAAAGTAGAATAACGTTTGTCCTGAACAAACGTGAACTAGATTTCTAGTAAAAGATGAGTGGTTACGCGACTCGTGAGTACAACAATGACAAAACTCATTATTTTGCTTGATTGTCATTTTAAACCCACTTCTTGATTAATATTTTGTCTAATGTGATGTTTATCTGAGTGATTGTTGGTTGTATGTTATGGATTTAGACTCTTGGGTAATACTTTATTTTAAGTTGTCCATAATACAGAGCAATTACCTAGTAAGTACTTAGTAGTAGCTGTTGTACTTACATAAAACAAAATGTACTTACCATGTAACAAAGTTATGGAACAGTTTGTACTTACAGTTTGTAATTATGTAGATGTAATAGGCTGCAGACTTTATACAACGTAATTATGAAGTACACAGACATAAGTTACTTAAAATAAAGTGTATCAAGATTGCACTAAAGTGTAGTTCATGTTTATCTATACTGTACACCTTATCTAGCTGCACCTTAGTTTGATTTAACCCATTAGTGCACAGCTTAAATACATGTAATACCTTTCTAATTACATTAAAATTACAAAATATTACACAGGCATAAGCTACTTAAAATAAAGTGTACCAAGATTGTACTTAAGCAGTTGTGTAACATACTTGGTCTGTAACATACTGTAAGTGTAACAGTAGCTGTAGTCTGTTACATCTGCATAATAACTATAATTACAGACTGTTCCATAACTTACGTTGTGTGATAAGCACATTTTATTTCATGTAAGTACAATGGCTACTACTAAGTACCTAATTAGGTAATTACTCTGTATTATGGCACCTTAAAATAAAGTGTTACAGACTCTTGTACCTGAAAAAAAGACCTACAGAGTTGTAGCTTTTATATGTTTGCTTCTGAAGGCTGTTTAAGCTAAAACTGTGGTGAAATTGGTAGGTGTGTTCATTTTTTCATTATACGGTCCTTTTAAATATTCTACTTATCTTATTTCGCAATCACCAACTAGTTTTAGGCTTTTTTTCTTTGTAGCAGATATACAAAAAAGTACAAAATCATTTCAATGTCCAGTAAACACTGCAGGGAGCAGAGGTAAGGATGTATGTGGGAACCATTTGTGTTCTGGGTCGTCTCGGTCTCATTTTTTGCTCTGAACTTTAGTTTTTTGGTTAAAGCAGAAGACCCTTTGATGTTCCTGAAGAAAACAATGAGTCTTCAGGGATGAGTTGCTGTGGTAACACCGCTTCATGACTCCAACATTTGAACCTTTGAGGCAGTTTCATTATCGGTGGTTATTCCAGTTATTTTGATTTTGTAAGTAAATCTGACAATGTGGTTTTGTTATGAAGCTCTGGTGAACATGGATACAGCATCCTAAAGGACAAAATTATATAAAATTTTATGATTACAAAGACACCCACAAAGTTTTGTTCCTAGCTTACATCACATTTCCTTTGAGAGACAAGACAGTCTGTTTTATTATGTTTGGTTCAATACCTTCCTGTATTATCATATACATATATTTTCATTAATAAATACTGTGATGTAGTGATTCTGACATTGGAATTTAGTAAAGCGTTGTAAAAAACATAGTAAAAAATGAATGTCAAAATTTAAAAAAATAAAAATTAAAGTTGCACATAAAAGAACTATTAATTTAGTTTAAAATGTAATTTATTATGATAATACATTGTGAATATTCAGCATTTTTATGTTGTTCAAGACACATTATTATTATCAATGTTGAAAATGTTTTTTGGTTTAGTATTGTAGAAACTGATCTTACAAAGGACTTCTGTTTTTAAAGAATGCTGTTCTTTTATAAAAGAATACTAAAGAAAAAAATGTTTTGTTTCCACTAAAATATTAAGCAGCAAAACTGCTTTCAGCATAATTAATAACTGTGCATAAATCAGCATATTAGATTGATTATTGAAGGATCGTGTGACACTGAAGACTGGAGTAATGATGCTGAAAATTAATCTTTGTCATAACCAGAATGAATTACACAAATTACAAAGTTGCTTTAAATTATATTAATATTTTACAATATTACTGTTTTTAGAGACCAAAAATCACAATTTATTTCAGACTTTTCACCGACAGTGTATTACATTTGCATCTGTGGGAATAAAAGGAAAAAAAAGACTGCCATTGGTTCCTGGCTTTCTAAAGTGGCACTCAATGCCAATATGGGGACAGTAAAAAGATGAGGAGGGACAAAGACTTTAGCTCATCTCAAAATAAGTAAAAACCAATTACTGAGTCATTCATTTCACATTTACAAAGCTCCACTCAGCCCTCCTACACATTGTGTGTGTTTGTGTGTGTGTGTGTCTCTAGGAAACAGCCAAACATGAGAACACATTTGTCTTGATGTTATCTTAAGATTAATGGAACATTAAATGAAGTCCCACTTTAATAAAACCACAATACCAAATTAAAAACCGCAATACTCGAACACTAAAAAATGTACAAGGGCGTCAAGGCTAATCGTGCTTTACGCTAAATGACAAATATTACATCCACTGATCAAGCAAATGGGCGAAAAGACATCATGGAGAATTTTATGGACAGGGAGTAAATAAATCAAGGCTTGTTTTTACAAAACTCAAGCTGTGCGTTGTTCATATCAAGCTCTTTTAGCCACTAGAGACAAATTGGCCTTTCTTTATCCCCCTGCCCCCCTTCCCATCAGTTTCATATTAGGATCAGCTGGCTAAGAGAATTGCATCTGAACTTCCAGTTCACCTTGTTACTTCTGCTTATCCCAGCCTTCCTCGTTTTCTCAGCTTCCACATTGCTTCCTCTGAACTTCAATCTGATCAAATAAGGGAGGAAATAAGAGAGACCGTCTCCAGTGGCAGAGGTATAGCATCCGCACCCAAATGCTTTTTGAAGAGCAACTGCATGAGAGATGCTGTGTGGCATTTCCTCGGCTGACCCCACCGTGACCTTTACTCACAGGAAGACTCCATTCTGATTACTTTTTTGGGGTTATCTCACGCTCTGTCATCTGGGTTGCCTGTACCCTTTATAACTGTGCTGATTGTGTTTGCCAATTTGTTTCTAGAAGGTTAGCTGATAAAGAGTAGAATCATAACATTATTCCTGTATGTTATTTTCATAACTATTTTCAAGAACTAATTTGTTTTTAAGGAAACTGGTTTACCTTTTAAAACCCAATGTCAGACTCAAAGCATGCAGAATTTCCTTTTTTTAAGTGCAATCATTGATGTGTAAATATGTTGTGTGTGTATTTTTGTTTTCATGTTTTTAATTAGTAAGTTAATTAATTGATTGAACAAATTGTTTTTAATAAATGCGGCCCACAATTGATTCTATTTTAGGTGGGGTTTCTTCAACCTTTCTTATTTTACCAACTAAAATTCAACATTTTTGATTTTTCCAGTGCATTGGCCCAGAATAAAGATCTGCTTGGGACAACAAAGGAAATGACACATCATTCTGGCAGTCTATTTCCCTCATCCACATTGTTTAAATTTGCGCAGCTCAATGTGGAGCTGATGTTGAAATCCATGTATGCCGAAAACCTTAGGGAGCAGAGAGATGGTCTCTGTGCATATATGCTCTTGCTGATAGGCAGATGTATAATTGTATGTACAGTCACCATCCGGCTGTGGAGACCGTCTGAGGCGGTGCAAAGGTTCGA
The DNA here is from genome assembly GCA_032357425.1 of Enteromius argenteus. Classification (NCBI taxonomy): domain Eukaryota; kingdom Metazoa; phylum Chordata; class Actinopteri; order Cypriniformes; family Cyprinidae; genus Enteromius; species Enteromius argenteus. Next base: position 5,379,740 of record JAUCMR010000062.1, read on the forward strand.
GAGCCTGCTGCTCTACCAGATCACAATTCCTGCATATATAATGTATCTGGCTGTTTTTCTCTCTGGTTCCATCTCTTTTTCACTGGTATTCTCTTTCTCTCTCTCTCTATCTCTCTTTCCCTCTCTAGTGTGTATTGTTCACCTCAAGCTTTTCCTGTATAATTTAGATAATTTATGCCATATTATTGCTATAATTCAGTGCCAAGATATCTATCCCTCGCACCTTCTCAACAAAAATAAACATGCGCATGCAAACTCAAAACATTTATGCATGTTTCTTCCACTACAGGCACTTAGTTGATTTTTTATTTTTTTTTGCCAAAATCTCCAAGAGATGGCATTCTCTCCAAGAGATTTTGACATTTTGTTTAATGAAGGTCACATAAAAATAATCTTTTAAATATGTTTTTTACCTTAAAAAAGGCAGTTCATCTGCCAAAATGCTTTAGTTTTTGTCCTAACAATGTTTTTTTAAAACAGATTTATCTATCTATCTATCTATCTATCTATCCCATAAAGAAACCCAAAAGCAAAACACTAAATTATATGTTTAAAAAAAGCATTTTATTTTTTTTTTGTGTTTAGTTGTAATTTCCACTGTGTTTGGAAATCAATCAAATTTCCTTTTCCTCACAGTATGCTATTTAAACAAATAAACAAACAAACATTTATTCTGTGATGTATGTAATAATCGACTTTGTTAGGTAATGAAAAATAGGCCATAGTTATAGAAACGCCAGTGTATGTAGAGCTTCCGTATCAATAGATCTGAAATTCCAGCACTTGATCTGTTTTCAAATGGAGTAGTTGGAGGCAGAGGAAGTGGATCGGGTCTCAGACTCTCCCTTCTCTTTCCTGAACACCAGCCAAGATGCGGCAGCCTTTAAGACGGGGGTTTTATCAATACACCCCACTCTCAAATCCCCCCCTCCCCTCACAAAGCCTCTCTCCCCAGACTCCAGCTGTAATAAACCACCTCTTTTTGAACTGGAGTCTGGGTGAATATCTTTGAAAGCAGAAAAAAGATATTCAGTCCACACCATTAAAGACTCTGGGTGGATGGTGTTTGTATGGAGGAGGAGGGGGATTCACACTGATGGAGATGCTGTGAGAAGTGTGTGTGTGTATGTGTGCGTATGTGTTCTTGGATTGGGTTCGGTGAAGGAAAGGGCTTTTATGAATCTATAGGTGTCACACTCGTGCTGTAAGGAGAACGCAGGAGTCGCGGTGTAGAAACGAGAGTCCTTTAATTATTAAACCTAGGAACACAGGATACAACGTAGAACACATAGACATACAAGGACTACAAAGACTAGGAAAAACACACTTTAAATACACAACATAACGAGGGGAGAACTCAAGACACCTGGGGAACACAGCTGGGAACAAATTAACACAAGGAACTAATCAAAGACAGGAACAACCAAATATGGGCATACAACACTGGCAATAGAATGGGATCTTGTGTTAGGCCCTATGATATAGATTTTTTTTTCTTTTGTGGAATATTTTATTCAAATAAATTTTTTTAAACATATGTTCTGAGGTCTGTGGAAGTTAAACTCTATCAACAGCATTTGGGACATACTAATGGCAGCCACAATAATAATTTAGTGTCATAATAATTTAGAGGTTGCAATAAGGCACTTACATTGAGTAATTTTAAAATACTGTAAACACTAATTCACTAAAACAATATTTAAACATTAACCCTGAGTTTCACAGACATGGCTTAAAGGAATACTCCACCTTTTTTTGGAAATAGGCTAATTTTCCAACTCCCCCAGAGTTGAGTTTTACGGTTTTTGAATCCATACAGCCGATCTCCTGGTCTGGCGCTAGCACTTTTAGCACAGCTTAGCATAGATCATTGAATCTGATTAGACCGTTAGCATCTCGCTCAATAAAAATGTCATTGCTTCTGGTCTAATTCAATTCAATGATCTATGCTAAGCTATGCTAAAAGTGCTAGTGCCAGACCCAGAGATCAGCTGAACCGATTAAAGAATGGTAAAACTCAACTTTTTATACTTTTTCTATATTTTCAAAAAGAAGTGTTCCTTTAAGCCTATAGTCCTAGGTTAAAATGTAAATCTGAGCTATTTCAGCAGAAAGAAACTTGCACTGACTGATCTTAAAACATTTCAGTGCCTTTGTACTGTCATAAGACACACACACTAAAAGCATTATTCATTAAAGTATTTTGTTAGTTTACCAGTAAAGCTTTTTTCTAAGTTCGTTCTAACTGAAATATGGCCTAATCCTGACTTAGGCTAAACCTACATGTACTAACATGAGGCATGTCTACAAAGTCGTATGACAAAAGGTTTTCTTTGTAGTGCGAGGCTGTAAAACCCTGTTTGGGTTTTAAGTGGAAAAGTGACGCTTTTTTCCATGTAGAAGTCAAGAAAAGAGTTTAAGAGCATTTGCTTTGAACATGTCTGTTTATCATCAATATTTCAATAATATATCAAGATGTCAATAAGAGAACAAATGTGCGTATAAGTCTAAGACATATCAAAGGTTTGACATGCCACTAAAATTGGATGTATGACTGAAATTGTCATCCTGTTGAACGTACAAAGGCTAGGATCTGACTGGCCGCCTTGATGAGGTAAATCTACTTTCCAACTTGAAATTTTTGCAAAGAATGATCAAAGGCAAACAGTAGGTCTTCATTGCTGCAAGGATGTAATTATTGAAATCTTGAAGTTTTGTTTTAATAATGTCCTTCCTCAAAGTCATCAGCTTATAAAAGATACATCATAGAAATCGCTGGAAAGGTCAGTGTGAATTAAAAGGAAAAAAAAAAGTACATTTGACCAAGGCAGGGTTGTAGGGGCACAGCCTTCCGATAAATCTTACCCCACATTAATGGAAATAGACCACGATCGGAGCTAAGACTATGATCCATATGTGATATTAAAGCCAACAGCTGCTGCATTCCCTCCACCTCTGATTCCCGAGTCCATTTACTCAACTGGGCTATTAATAAATGTATATGTAATTTGTGCAAAATCCTCTACCTTTCTCTTGATCTCTATTCCCGCGAGATGTCTGAAATCCGAGAACGTGTCTCCAGATACGAGACCCAGGACAAGGCTTACCGCTCAGTCTGCAAGGGTCCAGCGGTCCCCTTATCCGACAGTTCAAGGAAAATACTAAATTTGATATCATTGTAGTTTTCTTTCCTTTTTAATTCGCTCTCCCTTTGGACGTCCTCCATCTGGGTCAAGGGCGTCAACGGGAAGTTGCCTAGACGGATATAACAAATCTAACATTAGCATGTGATGCAAATATCCTAAATATTTATCATGTTTATGTTTGCTTTATTATAGTTCAGCTGTGTAACTTTATGCAAGATGTTATACCTTTTTTGCTAACTTGCCTGCACGTTTGTTATTATTTATTTATCAAAGACAAAAGGAGATGTTTAACATAATTTCCAAGCTGCTCTTGATCATACAGTGAATATTGACCAGAGACTGTCAAGTCAAAAAAGAGGAAAATAATAATGAATAATCATAAAAGTGGACCACATATGACTTATGAGCTGTTTTCAGAGGTAAAGCTAAAAACATATGATGAACTGTAAAAAATTAAAACCTCCAAATAAGTTTTTAGAGAATAAAATTTCAAAATTTGGCTAAAATAATGTTACACTGTCATTCAGACTCAGACACAAACAAAATTGCAACTAATTTAAACAGAAAACCTTTTTTTTCTTGTTCGTTTTAAGAACTTAGAAGCACTATCATGGTATCACTAAAATAATGCAGTATATTAATTTAACAACATAAGATAACATAAAAAAAAAATAGATAACATAAAATATCATAAAAACTATAAAACTATATGCATAATGAAGAAAGAAACTAAGAAGAAAAAGCTAAGAAGCATATATCAATAAAAAAATAAATAAAGAAAGAAAAGATTACATGTTAATTTCGCTGCCAAAAATGGTCAATACGTTAGTAGTTTCCTGGGAAGAAATGGCATTTATACAGAAAAAAACAGATTATGCATTCTGCTATAAATATGTTTCCTTGTGTTCCTTGGAAGAAGAAAAAAATTCATGCATGTGAGTAAATGATGACAGGAGTGTTGTTTATGTGTGAACTTTCCCTTTTAAAAGATTAATTTAGCTTCTCACTTTAGCAGAGATGCTAATTAGTATTCATTCCTCCCTCAAGCCTGTGTTTTTTTTAAATAGAAGATGTTTGTCATGTACCTGAGAGTAAACTTTAACTCTACTTTATAGTACAAGGCACTATTCTGGTACTCCACATGTGCTTCAGGCTTCGAGCGGCACTACAGGCAGAAATTAAGTACAAAAGTGCCTGAGTCTGCCAATAAAAGGCCATCTGAGTTTATTTTTGGAGTGTGTACATGTACATAACAGTTTCTGTGTATACTGGCATAACATTTTAATTGAAGCCGTCAAAAAAAATTGTTTGGCATAAAGCTCCACCTTGTTGCTCAGATACCGTAATTTTGACACAAACCATTTCAGATATGAACTTCATAATATTCATAGTGGTTCTGGGTTCTTTTGTGTCACTTTATTAAGATCATTTTTATTCATGATATCTCTCTAAATTGTCCTTGGGAGAAAAAGGAGATTACAGTCGACCGCTGACCCGTGGCTTGTGAATAAACATGGCAAAACAATCACAGCTCTATTTTAAAAAATGCACAGCATTTCGACTTATGGGCCCCCAGGGGCCCCAGAGTGAGTAATGGACTCGTTAAAAATGAATTGAAATAGAAATAAATTAAATTGTGCTCTACCGTTTTATTTTGACTGCATATCACTAGATTAGAGAAGCTGATAATAAGGACAAGGCTAATTTTACACAATAAATCTTGGTGTTTTTTGTAGTTCTTGAACATCTGAGCTGATTCTAGACTGTGTATTATGTGGTTTGTTGTAATAGAAAGTTAAATCTAAGATTCATTCCTGTAATTTGTGCCCAACTCTAAGTGTGACTCTAAGTATGAAGCCTTGTTTGAACAAAACGCCTTTGAAGAAACAAGGAGAGTGGAGCATTGATCTCGAAAATGTGTTGAGACCAACAGAACAGGCTTTGACCTTTTCAGGAAAGCTTTGGTGATTTGCAGAAAAGGTTTTTGTTCTGTTTTCGTTTAGCTTGTTTTAATGGGTTCTTTTTTTCCAGCAGAAGCCATACAAAATGGATTAAAATTAACTTTATAAAATGGATTAAAGATAAAAGAGAGAGCCATTTTAAACATAGCAAATATATTTTAGTATAATAACTGTATAGTTATGATCATTTTATTTAAATTTTTACTTCTTTGCTTTTAGTCTAATGTTAAATCTTTCACTATGAAGTTTTGGGTTTTCAAACTATAAAGAGTATCTATCTCCTAGTTTCCCAATTTGAGTTATCGTTTATTCTGTGTAAATGATGCGGAAATATAGTGTTGACTTCCTACAGCTGCCATTTTGAGGGATTTCTGCCATTCGTTCTTCTACAGATGTCTCCTCCTCCTCATATTGTATCTGTTTGTAATGATGGCAGCACATCCTTCATTGACACCTGTTCCCCAGGCCATGTGTATGTTACCTCAGATTAGACTTTAGGGTCAATTTTGTCACATTAATGTGACATTACACTGACAGGGACGACCTCTGATAGATGATACTTTGATCTTGGACAGTGCTACGGACCTTGAAGTGAGAGAAGAGAGAAAATCAATCGTTCTTTCTGGCAATCAGCTGTAGCTCAGACAGCTAATGCAAAACATAATGACCTTGTTCGGAGATAAGCACAGGAAAGAGAGAGACAGAGAGCGCGAGAGAGAGACAGGACGGGATGAAAGCAGACAGTTACTGACGCTGGTGGCTGCCAAGAGTCGCTCCGATACAACAGGAGTTCAAACTGATTAGGGCTTTCTCTAAAGGTCACCCTCCAATTGATTGAAAGTTGAATTTCTTTCGCTGGGCATGCCAACTAACCTTTTACCGCTTTGCTGAGGATGAAAGTAAAAAAATATCCTGGTATTTGAACTTTTTTCAAAGAAAAAGCACCACTAGGGTAAAAGAAACACAGATGATACACTGCAAACACATTAAAGATGTTCTAACATAAAGAAACAATGTGTTTTATAAATGCATAGAAATTATCACAGTATCTCCAAAATCAATTGACTGTTTAAAGTAATGGCAATAAAATATATGCTTCTATAATAAAATGTATCAAATATAATAAAATAATATATATATATATATGGGTAGTTTCAACCCAATCTCACAGCGATTCGTACATATTTTACGAGTTGGCTGATTCGTACAAATTCGTACAACCTCACTATTCATACGATTGTTGCTAAATTGTACATATTTTGCCAATTCGAATTAATTTGTACAAATGACCTAAACCTAACCCCGCCCCTAAACCTACCCGTCACTGGGGTTTAGACAAATCATGCGAAACCGTACAAGTGAGGTCATACGAATTTGTACGAATTAGCATAAATTTGCCATCTCGTATGAATACATACAAATTGGTCATGAGACTGTGTTGGTAGTTTACGTATTAGTTAGTCCTATTGTGTGAGAGAGGGAAAAAAAATTATTTGAAAATAAACCTCTCATGTTATTTTTAACTCTTTATTAGCAGTTTTTTCATATTATCTGTGTGTTAATTTTTTTTCTACATTTTTGTGTCATACCATTGGACACATCGCATAACATTTACAAAAGTGATTTTATAAACATATAATATTTCAAATAAAATTTGAAAATTGAAAATACAGGTGAAATAATGTTCCATTTGCCATTTAGTGTAACAGATATATTTATGGAAAAGACCTACCGACCTGCACATATATCAATAAAAAAAAAATTGATAATACAAACATTTTTATGACTACCTCAAAACATGTTTTGTCTAATACAAACTACTTGTCTGGATGGATGGTGGAAAAGATTGGTAAACATTAACATGACAATTCAATTAATTTGTTTTTTAGTGTTTGCACAGGGATCCTTAAATAGAGTCCAATGATTCTGATTTTAAATACGCCTAAAAAGTTGTTGTTTGGATTCATTGAGTCATGGATTTGGTCTCCCTTCTACATTGTGTGTATGTATTAGTGTGTAGATTTGAATTTCAGATCTTCAGCATGGTTCAAAACGTTCTGATTCTTGTATTAAGCCAAATCTAGCCAAATAGATTTGGCTTTTGACGCTACCCGTCGGCGCACCTTGAGTCTTCTACGGGGCAGAACACGGAGACTAATGGCGACCTTTAGGTGGCCTAACGAAGCGAAGGGAAGAGAATTGCTTCTGTCAGCTTCTCTTTTCCCGCCCACATATACCACATTAAAACAGAAGGGGACATCTAGACACAGTCCTTGAGAGGAAGGGTGAAGAGAGGGGCTGAGACCTGAATTGAATTTTACTTCTACTTGGAGGAAAGAAGCCGTCTTAATTCACATAGCTGACATTAGACTGACAGTTAAATAGTGGCGTTTGTTCTGGTGATGATATAGATGGAATAAACTTATTTCACTTTTTATGTTGTTATTATAGCTTATTCTAAAATTACTGGGCTAGACTTCGAGTTAATAATCAGTTAGAAAATTACTAACCAGTCAGAAATACTTTGCATCACATGCCATCGTTTTCTAGCAAATGTGTTTATATTTATCTAGTTGTCATGCTGCATTAATAGCTGTATAATTTCAAGCTTTTATCTGTTAAATAAAAATTAAGAAAAAAGTTGTTGTTTTTTTTGAAGAGAGAAATTTAACACTACTGAGTAAATACATCCTGTCATTTGGTTACTTTGATCATTTGAATTTTAAAAATAAATAAATCGACACCATTCAAAAATAATAACACTAACATCATGCATCTTGCCTGGTTTGAACATAAAACTCAGATTTTATCATGCAATAAATTCTCAAAATATAAAAGTCTTGCCCTCTTAAATAGTCTATTTCCCGCTGAAATACATTGAATTATAGAAGTAAAATGGACTGCAAATATTTTTATATTAATTTAGTACAAGAAATCCAATGTACCTTTTGTTGTGAGACCTTTATATGAAAGTTCATTCATAACCATTACTTGTATAGTCTTTTAGAAGGTCCTCTCACAAAAGAAATCAATGATAAACAATTGAATTCTGTTATTGTCCATGAACAGAAGTGTGTATTCATTAAACCTGCAGTGCCACACTTCACTTTGCACAGTTAGCGATGGGATCATCCAGTGTGAGTGTATCCATGCATGTAGCCTAATTCACCCCTCATTCTTTCCTCACTTCTTCTTTCATACCCGCTGGTAATGTGAGAAAAACGACAGCTTGGGGTCTGATAAAATTGACCTTGATGTTAATGAGGTTCCTTCGGATAGAGAGCGGTCTGTAAAACTCACACACACATAAGCACGCACGCCGCTGACATCATTGCCCTGTCAACGCCACCCCACTTACCTCTGTCAGTCTCAAGAACACGTCGCAGCCCACACTTGTCACACTCATTAGTCCAAGCGAAGAGATTTACAACCCCCTTGATGTATCCCACAATCCCCGGCTCACATCTGCTCCATTTGATCTGTCAGTATAAGCCTCTCTCCGACATACTTTTTCCATGGCTGTTCAAGACACACTTGAGAAAACATCATCTGAAAACAAATTCACTGTCATCTATAGACCGCGGGTCAAATATCATCAGACGCTCTCGGCTGCTTTAATTCAAGATGGTTTCCAATAGAACTGTCATCCAGCACTGGCGTTCAAAAGAGGCCATTCTTATGTTTGAGGTTATAGAAAATCAAGTCGTCGTTTAGAGCTTCTTGCAAGCAGTGTCGTCTGGTTTTTGTCTGCTATGATCAGCGTTGAGCAAGCTACTGGAAAAAGAATGATACCAAAAATTAGCTAAGCTACGTTCAAAATGTAATATATAAGTCGTTACACTAAAAGCAACATAGTAAAAGTATGCTCTTAAAAATAAAAGTTCCAAAATTGGGTTTTCAAAGTGATGCCATAGAAGAACCATTTTGGCTTTCCTCAAAGAATTTAAAAGAAAAATCTTAGTGTGAAGAGCATTTCAATGATCTGAAGAACCTTTTCCACATTAAATATTGATGTTAAGGTTCTTTATGGCATCACAGATGCCAGTAAATATAAAGTGTTAGACTGGAGTGGCATCAAAAGTGTTGCTGTTTGGCAAAGATAAGGATTTTTAAGAGCATTATCATATATACTGTAATATACAATGAGGTGTAGAAATTCACAGCAAAGATGATCAATCAGTTTAACATTTACCAGCAACATTGGCTCAGAAGGATCTTTGACATTTCCTATCGTGACCACATCACCGACAAAGAAATACTACAAAGGTATAACTCAAGACTCTGGAATCTTTGGCCACATCTTACGAATGTCTGATCACCATTATTCAAAAAACGCATTTTGATGGGTACCTCCCAGAGGGAAGAGGAAAGCAAGGACAGCATGAAAAGACTTGAAGGGTTTAGTTCACCCAAAAATTAAAATTCTGTCAATAATTACTAACCCTCATGTCGTTCCAAACCTGTAAGACCTACGTTTATCTTAGATACCTAATTTGTGTTCCAAAGATGAACAAAGGTCTTACGGGTTTGGACCAATTGATTATTCCAGTTTGTGAGTAGACTAAGATTCAGTGAAAGAGGAAACTAGAGTCACAACTCCAACAGAGTGACTCTAGGAGCCTGTGGTAGGGACTAAGGACAATAACGGATTGTAAAGCACAAACATCCGGTATGATGAACGCGGACGTGACTCTGGCAGACGAGCTTAACACCTTCTATGCTCGCTTCGAGGCTGCAGTTAGAGACGCTAGCGATGCTAATGCTAACGGCTGCAGACAGGAAGTCACTGCCAACACCGGAAACACGTTCATCATCTCCGAGCATGACGTGAGGAGAGC
>JAUCMR010000062.1:5389784-5399891 GCA_032357425.1 Enteromius argenteus
CATCCACACACATGGTTTTTGCACTCACTCTGGACACTGAACTTTCACTTTCACTCCACACAATTTGCACTACTCATCTGCAGCTGGGAGAAGCCTACGCGGGGATAAATGAGTGGAATTTACATACCATTTATCCCCTGTATGCCTCCTACCCACTTTCACTATTATACTGCACTGCACAGCAAAGCACACGGGACACTTGCACTGATATACTTCTTGTTGTCTTATATTTTTTTTATTTTTTTTATTTATATAGTCATATCATATTCTATTCTACTTCTATTCTCTTTTTATTCTATTTTATTTTTATTCCTAGTTTACTTTTTTAAATTATATTATTATATTTATCTACTGTACTTATTTTTATATTTAACCTCTATTTTCCCGTTTTACTTAAATTGTTTTACTTAATTGTTTCTTAATGTGTCAATTTGTTGGGGCAGTCGTGCAATACATGTCACTTCATGTCGTACCGTGTATGTATATGAACGTGACGAATAAAATTTGAATTTGATTTTTGAATTTGCTTTGTTATTAAAAAGCAGCATCATTTATATTTAGAAGATATTTGCTAAATCACTATTAAATAATGTAGTTAAGCTACATTCAATGCTACTGGCCATAATAATAGTGCAAAATAGTGCCCAGGCGGTGCTGATGGGTTGAAGGACCAAGGTGGAGTTCAGGACTCGATGGCTGGAGGCGGAGACGGGATCCTCACGCCTGAGCAGGGCTTGAGACTGGATGCCCCGAGGTAGCTCAGCGCTTCCCACAGGCACTGACTGAGGGTGATCTGAGGGGCTGGCAGGAACAAGTGGAACTGGGGCGGAGGAATTGACTGGTGTGAGAGGCGGCGAGAGAGGGAGGGCGGGAGGGAGCACAGAGTCACAGGAGTTGCGGAGACAAAGCAAGTTCAGGGCCGGGTAGTGCCTTTCCAAACCAGTCTATAAGATCCACTTCAAATACTTCCAAGAGTTCCTTATAACGTCCAGAGTGTAACTTCGACTCACCCTCAGCGGTGGGAATGTGGGCGGGGCTTTCCTCCAAGCCCCCGATCTCCACCAACACTCCCTCGGGATGTACGGCGTTGCCGGCTCACGCACTTGGTCAGACACTACTGGCTCGGGCTGTGTGGCGATGAGTTGCTCAATTGCGGCAGGCTCTGGCTCTCTGTCTGGCGTGGGCTCGTGCGAGATCTCCGTTACCACTGTTACTGGTGGTAGGCAGGTCTCTGGACGTGGTGCGGGGATGGGTCGGCGTGCTGGCTGTGCTGGGCTTAAACGACGCCGTCGAGACGAGAACTGGAGGACAGACAGCAACTTATAAAGGAATTAACAAGACACACCTGAACAGAATAACAAATCAAACAGAACTAGGAAAAACAGAACAGGGGAAAAAACACAGAGCACATGGGGAAAAGACATCACAGAACATCCAGACATGTGACATATTTGTGTTATTGTATTTTTATGGTTAAGAATTTTTTAGTTATATTAATATGCAGTGACAGCTGTAAGTGAGTTTGCTTTTCCTAAAAAGAGAAAACATTGGGAAAAAATTTAATTTTTTGCATTGTTAGTTGTTCTCCATTGTGACATTCTCTTAAAAATTAAATTTTCATTTGTGGTATGAAAAATGTACAGACGCAAATGCATTTTTGGAGAAATGTGCTTAATTCTCATGTAAATGGAATGCAAAAAAATCGAATTGTTCTAAAACAGGCTGCATTTTATATATAAAAAAGACCATTTTCTTTTGATTTTGGGGGTGAAATGTAAGCTGGGCATGTATCACTTCAGTGTAGTCATTAAAACAAAGCTCAAGCATCTGTTGTGGATCACTACACCTTCATGCGCTAACCCTTACAAATCAAATATATCACGGTCTAGACAGACTTAGAGTAACATACACAACACAACTGAACTTCCATGTCTGACATTTTGCCTCCTGACCGTAACATCCAAGATGGCTTCAGAAGGAGCCTAGAGCGTCGGTGCACCTAGAGAGCATTACCTGCAATTTTCAGGACAGAACAAGTCAAGTGTGTAAAGTTCAACAGAAACATCATAGAAAATGAACCCAGCCGATGACATTTTAATCAGAACGGTCCCGCCATATAAAAACAGCACTGTTGACAGAGCTGTGTAATTTATTTCTCGTGCTGTTTGTATTGGTTTACACATTCGCAGCGCTGCTCATTGTTACACAGACGACAAATGAATATTTTCTTGTTTAGCTGAAGGTCAGGGGAAGCAGATTTGGTGAAAGTCACCATAAGTCAAACTGTTGGATGTCGCATCATCTGAAACAAAAATAAAAATAGCCCTGTGCCAGCAATACAGTCCACCCCAGGGAGTTAACTTCTACATGTAAGGTAAACTAATGAAAATTATATTACCAAATATATTTGCTGATTTATTATTTAGATTGACAGACTGAGAAGTTAAGTGTTTGAGAATATTTAAATTAAAATACATTTTTTAAACAAATGTTCACGACAGGTCATTATGGGGTGAATTCACTGTTTTATTCTCTAACTATACCAGCGGTTTAGTTTAACTAGATATAAATATGCTAAAATAGTGCTGCACTGTTGTTATATATATAAAAAAATAATTTCTTGTTAGCAAAATATGCACCTCTTTTCTATGTTAATTAGGCTTATTATACAGTTAACAGTGCCTTGTTCAAATTTAATGCATTTTAATATTCAGAAAATTGCATTTAAAAGATATATATTTTTAACATTTCTTGCAATCACAGCAGCAGTAATTCATTATTGAAACACACACATATGTGTGCTATGTGAAACAAAAATGTACAATACAGTACAGTATATGTATCACAACTTGTAGTTGAATAAATGACTAGATTATGGAAGGATGGATGACTGGATAGATGGCACATGAATGGATGAGTAGTGGAATTACCAGATTTCATTCATGGCCAGTTCATCCAACACTCTTTATAATCTCTGTGTTCTTTAATTTCCTGCTAAGCATAAAAAACTGCTTCAGATTATTCAGTCAGTTCAAAAGCAAATCAATCAAACTTTTTCACGATCCAATTCCGACCATTTTGCCAGCTTGTTTGATCTAGGCCTTAACTTGAAAAATTATTCATTCACAAAAGAAGTATTGTTAATGCCCAGCACGCTTTCAATAAACGACATGTTTGTTAAAAGTAGGTTTTTTTAATTAGCAATGTATTTGAGTTAAAGTAAAAGTGCCCATCTTTACATCTACTCTTACAGTTTTTCTCAGTGACTTTGGAGCATTTCTCAGATTAAAAATTAAATGTTCAAAGGTACTTGTTCAACCTCCACATCATCTAGTCACTTGTGCATGTCATAAAAGCAGTTTCTCTTTCTTTGAACAAACTGCAATTGATTTTGTACATTCATGCAACTGATTATGTGCATTTGTCTGCGGTTTTCTACATTTTCAGTTGCTAATATCCTGTTGCTCAAAATGTATTATATAGTTCTCTGTGCTAAAGTTCTACCCCTCAAAACATCTAGTCATTAGTTTAACATATAAGTCAGTAAATGCAAAATGGTTGATCTAGTTGTCATAAACTGTCAAACATATTTTCTACACATTTCTATTAGACTTTTTGTAAATTTACCATGAATTGTGCAAGTGAATCTTAACTTTCACAAATGAAAAGAATATAGATCAACCAATTATAAATCAGTTCTCTGAATCTCCTGTCTGGAAAGCATGTATAGACAGAAAGTAGCACAAGAGTTACAAATTCTGACACTGGATAAACATCCAGAAAACAATTAGGGTCAACAGCCGAGAGGAAGAGGAGGAGTAAAGATTCATGGTGGAAGGATACAGAGGCAAAAGAGGCAGAAGAGGCCTTGGACAGAGGCACATATCAGATGAAATAAGGGCTACTATTGTGGACTATGTTGCCAATCATGGCCTTACAATGGGTGCAACTATATATTGGGAGATCAACCATATCCTCAGTAATTCAAACATTTTGAAACAGTTTCTTTCAATCAGTATCCCAGTAAATTTTTACTTTTGAAAAGGATATATGACATACATAAGAAGTGCAGCATTTCTCCGTTTCAGTACAGTAACTGTCCTCCAAACTGTTTACATCAGGCAAGAGAGTGCACTTTTATATTGACAACATGACTAACATGACTATCTTGTTTGTGAACAATGACACAAGGACTTTCATTCCGATGGCACAGATGTGTTCATTGACATAAATACTTACTTTAGAATGATGAACTAAAGGTTTTGAGCAAGTTACAGGCTTTTGTGGGAAATTCATTTTGTGGTGCTGTTTGTTCAAATTGTTTTGAGAAATGCATACACTTTTTTGCAAATATTAAGGATGATTCGAGCAATGCACCAAAGTGACTGAGAAAAACTGTAAAAGTAAACATTTCCGAAAATGTACTCAAGTAAATGTAACGGACTAAATGTACGTCAGTACTACCCACCTCTAGATGGATTGATAGACGCATATACAGATGGAAATATGAATGTATAGACAGATAGGTAGGTGGAAAGATGGACAGATGGACTAACAGATTGACAGACAGACAGATAGATAGATAGATAGATAGAAAGATAGAAAGATAGATAGATAGATAGATGTCTCTCTTGTCTTTTTCAGTTGGACAGTCAGTGCAGATGACACTGTAGACATCAGGCCTCTTGCCCATTTTTTGGCCTGTGCTTTGAACATCAATCATGAGCTCTCAAAGGGAGTCATACTCATGCACTTTCCATCCGTCACCCTCTCCCTCATGCCCGTACCACTCAGGAACAGGACATTTTAATGCACTCTCAAAGTCAGACATTTCAAACGTAGGCAGAGGGAGAGAGAGAAGGAGAACTGGAATAGAAGAGAGTATATAGGATGATAGATTATGCAGAAAATTGTCATATTTTCATTCGCACGTGCAATCTCGATGGGCCACAGATGACATTTTGACGTGGGATTTGCTTAGTGGCATCTGTCTATATATATGCATGCAAAATACACAAGGAGGGACAAGTAAAATACCAAAGGGGTAAGAAATAGAGTTTGAAATCAGAATGGAGAAAGAGTGGATGTGTAGAGTGGCCGTTTTTTAATGGTAGATCTACTGTCCTTGTCACAGAGGCACTTGTAGATTCTGAGATAAAGCTTTCAAAGTGACAGCTCAGATGCACTCTGCAGTGGTAAAGGGCAGAATGCTGAAATGCACAATACATCTGAAAAGTTGTTTTCCATCTGGCGGCGTAAGACAGCCCTTCGACTTTAATTTAACTGCCTGTGGGAATTCTAGCATGGATGATAACGCATCTGTATTCTTGTGGTGGGCTAACGTTAAAATCTCTAGAATTGAGTATTTTAGTGCGGCAAGGCGTGCGAATGTCCTCAAGGGTGATTGGTATCTTACTAAGTATGCTGTTGATGGTCTGATACAAAGATAATGACACATGATTGCAATATAAAACCCCATCAGCTAGAATGGGGCCTTGCGCTAAGAGCGGCGTGTTTGTTGCGAATGAACTTTAAGATTAAAGATGTTTCGTTTTGGCCTTTTTGACATTTTTATTGATATGGAGAGATAAAGAGAAATGGCAGAGAAGATAGAAGGACTGGGATGAGGAAATGTCACAAGCTAAATTCGAAACTGTCGCCCACATTAGCACACAAGTTCAGTGTGTCATAGTTTGTTTTTCTTACAGTTTTCTTAGAATGAGGTAAAGAATATAGTCTGCAATACTTATAGTAAAGTCTCACTTAGAGAGGACTTTAATTAAACCACAGTTTTATCATAAAAAGTATATATATATATATATATGTGTGTGTGTGTGTGTGTGTGTGTGTGTGTGTGACCCTGGAGCACAAAACCAGTCATAAGCAGCGCAGGTATATTTATAGCAATAGCCAACAATACATTTTATGTATCAAAATTATCGATTAGATATTTTGTGAATGTTCTACTGTAAATATATAAAAATGTATTTTTTGATAAACAATATGCAATGCAAAGGACTTCATTTAGACAACTTTAAAGACAATTTTCTCAATATCTGTTGTTTTTTTTTCACCCTAAGATTTCAGATTTTCAAATATTGTCCTATCTTAACAAACCACACATCAATGGAATTATTATTTATGGAAATATTTATTCAGCTTGCACTTGATGTATAAATTTCAATCTCAAAAAATTGACCCTTAAGATATACCCTTATGTATACATATATATATATATATATATATATATACTGTATATAGACAGACAGACAGACAGACAGAGAGAGAGAGAGAGAGAGAGAGAGAGAGATAGATAGATAGAATTTATACTAAAAATTAATATTTAATTAAAAATAATATTACATTTAAATGATTTACTATATACATTTATTCCATAATATAAAGCATTTTTATTATTATTATTATTATTATTATTACTAATATATGTTTATTATATTATAAAAATGTTAATTATGTAAAATAATGTATATAGTTTTTCAATATTATTTAGAAAAAAAATTAATAATGGTGATTCAATATTTAATATAATTACTGGTAACATTTACTGTATCAGATTCATGTGTCCGACAGAAGGAAAATATTATTGCATCCCTAACCATCATAAATTCAGGTCCATTTTGTAGTTTCTTCTGCACACTTACACAGGAAGAGACCTTTCTTAACCCCCTAAGATGTTTTAGTCCAGTTAGCATCAGTACGCCAGTCCCTGCTGTCCTATTAGCTTCTGCTGATCCTTCTTTTTTGTAATCAGTGGATACTTCCAGATGCGGATCTGACAGTAAATATCGCTTGCTCCTCACCTCTTGGCTGATGGGAATACATTTTTGTATTCAATTACAGCAAATGACTTGAGCGGATCGATGCCTGCTCCCTCTTGAAAAGAGCATTCTTTACCGACTACATGTTCATACAACACACCAGGCATCTGAATGACTGTTTGTGTGCTCTCCTCTCTCGGGGGGAAGATTACAGCTCGTATCATTTTGACTTGAAACGGTTTGATGAGGGGGCAATGGATCAATAGGCTTTGGGTACCTAAACGGATCAAAATGGACTAAATGTTCCCATTTGTATCCTGCAGACAATAGCTCTGCGTCCACCTTGGAAGAGCACAGCATTGATCCAATAAAGGAAAGCCAAAACGGACTCACTAATTTTATTTCATTCACATGAGGGATCTGTAATTTCGGTTGTAGGTTCTGAAGGGGTTGAGCGAGATGGTGGAGGTCAACTTAAGTCATGCTGACAAATTGCACTATTATGAGCCAGAGAGGACAGAGGTTGAGAATTCAATCAGGACCTTTTGAAAGTAATGGTGTCATTTTAGTCAAAAATACTTGTTCCCTCTAAGATCATAGTATGAATTAGAGCTGGCCGATATGATTTACAGTGTGCAACGGAAACTGGATGTTTGCTATGCTGTTTATACAGTGATAGGTATATTTGAGCGGCTATCATGAGCTACTTTACATTTACACATGAGAGCGCTGCGGAAACACGGAGTACTATGAAAAAATGAAGCAGGACAAAGAACTTATTAAAGTCAATGTTTGCACTCCGTATTATTTGTTTAATTTAATGTGTTTCAGAGTGAAACAGGATGTAAAAAAAACTGTAGAACAGGACATTCACAGGACATGTTCATTGAAAATGTATTGGATTGTGTCATATGCTATAATGAAGTAAATTTGCTAAAACAAAATACTAAATAGTTATTCATTTTTATTTCATTACTTTTATTTTTAAAATATTGCATTTATTCAGCTGTTGGTTAGCATTATTAGTGACATTGCAGAATACAGTTCAAATGTATCTCATCAAATCAGATCAGTCAAATATGTTTTATAATCTTTTGTGTTTGTTTGTTTTTTATGTATATTTCTCTTTTTTTTCCCTCCGGCGCTTTAAAGCAATATATTTATGAAAAGATGTTATGAAGTTGTTTTTGCACAGATGTCAGACTTGTCAGTCATTTGTTAGGAATAATTTTGCATTTTAGTTTGCTTTCATCAAGTGTAAATAATTTACAAATTTAATTCATTCTATTATGCCAAACTGACTCTAACATCTGGTTCCTTTATGGTAAAATATTGCAGAAATACCAAATAAGGAGATTTGCAAAAAAATAAAGGTAGTTTATTCTTATCTTCCATTGGTCAATCGAACACAAAATAACACAATGTTTAACAAACAGAAATGGGTTTTTCAAACAAAGAACAATTTTAACACTTTTAGAGGAAATCGAATGACCGATTCTAAAGAACTGTGAAAATACTATGGTAAAAACCTGAGAATTCCTGTAAAATTTACAGGAAAAACCTGTAACTGACATTCCCAGAATTCCCTGTATTGCATTTCAAATTTTGTTTGAATTTCATTTATTTATCTTTGAAATAATCTTCTTAGTTTTTTCTTATTAGTTATGTTTATTAGGGTTGCATGTTACATGTAATGTTGTTAAATGAATGTTTATTCACCATGATGGTTTTTAGTGTTTGTGTGAATGACTTCTATATATGTTTATATTTCAGAACTGCTTGTGACGGGCTTTGGTTCATCATGTGACTTTCTTATCACCACCTGCATTTGGTGCTTATCAGTGTATTACAAAACAGATTTCAGTACTTTAATAGATTGGTATGTTAACATTCTATCAGTTAATGAAATTACGGTATTTAACCGTAAAACCTAAAATGTTGTTACCCTATTCCGGCAACCACAGCTGCTGTTTTTTACTGTAAATTTTACAGATTTGTTTTACAATGTACAGTATGAATGACAGCAACACATCACCTTTATAATATAAACCATTTTTAATTCGTTTTGCCATATTACAGTGTGCATGCAAGCTTTGTAAATGTCCATATTTGTTGAGTTTTAATCTGTTTGTTTGTGTTCTCTGTCTCTGTGCCTTTGTGCAGTGGAGTGATTGAAACGCTGCCCTATAGATTCTGCTGGTTTGTGAGGCCTGTCCGTGCTCTAAGCCATCTTGAAGTTGCAGACACCACAGGAATGTAAAACAGCTCCTCCTGTCAGTGAGGTGTGTGTGTGTCTGTTTGTAGGCAGGATGCGGTGGTGGCATTGATGGAGCGAGACGTGCACACGCGCGTGTGTGTGTTGTGTATTTCACAGCTGCTCTGACCGCACTGTCTTTCCGTGTAGAGAAAATGGGAATTCTTGCGCTCTCACTGCACCACTTTTCTTCATTTGACTCTGATTAGCTTTGATAATGTATCTGTGCCATTACCCAGCTAATAAAAGGGAGGAGGGCAGCTGAGGGGACGGGGGTAATGGGGTCTGAGCTCCGTGACTTGAGAAAACACACTGACGAGCTCTCCCGAGGAGCGCTTGAATCACAAGTGACGCATGGGGCGCCTTGCCTCAGTTTGGCTAAATGTAACAATCCTTTAGTCACTGTTACCGACCTGGACAGCTCACAGCAGGTTGTAGAGAGCCGGACCATCTCAATGGGTCTATATATCAAGGCTGATGGGGGACTGCAGTTTGAGCCTTGAATTTTCCCTTCAGGACAGAATGGAGTTCATAATGTCGAGCCTGAAAAGTCTTTAGCTTTTTCCTTTAACAAACAGAGTTGTCAAACATATACTGCTGCGCCTTCACTCTGAAGTATGAATACAGCTTCAGTTCTGTTTTTACGTACTGGCTTTTGGTGCACTTACAGTTGAGAATGTGATAAAAGTCATTTCCGACGTGAAGCCAATTTCCACCTTTTGGTTTGTTGTTTCTATAAAACGAGGTAAAAATGCAAAAAGCCCCAAAAAATAATGTAGAAATAGCTCCTGGGATTAAAATCATAGTTTTGAAACCCTTATATCTTTGTAGATACAATATAGAGAGGTTGCAACAGGAGCATTTTTGAAGTATTATGTTGTAAAAAAAAAAAAAAAAAACATTATTACAATTATATATATATATATAATCATCCTTCCCAAAAAAGCCATAAAAAGTAGTAGTTTCTTAAAAAAAAATGGCTGCTGCCCAACACTGATTTGAGACTTTTAAAACCTCAAACTTTGTGCTTTCTTGCCTTTTCTTACAAATAAAAGTGGCAAAAATGCCCCAAAA
>JAUCMR010000062.1:5404365-5420078 GCA_032357425.1 Enteromius argenteus
CCATTTTAACACTCCCTCCGCCATTGGTCAAGCTTAACGGTTAGCCATGCCCCAAAACTCACTCCATTGGTTGAGCATAGTTGTTGCTATGCTGTTGCTATGCTGAGCTGGTCGGATTGTTTAAACAAACTGTTTAATGTTTTGACAGCACCTCAGAGCCACAGTGTTTACACTTTTCTGGGAGGTAAATCAACCTACATAAAGTGTTGGCTTATTTGTAATTGACTAAAGTTTAACTGGAAAAGGAGAAAGTATTTTAACATTTTAAAATTTACACACTTCAGCTTTAAGTAGTCAAAAGCCTGACAGATGCCAAAGGGAACTGTTATCAAGTCAAATTATTGTTCTAGTTTATGACAGAGACAAATGGATACTGTCAAAGTACATTTTAAAGAACGGATGACGAATTGTATATATAACAATCTGCAAATGCACATTAGAGGACTTTGTAGTACCTGTAGAGTAGTGTAGCACTCTATCAATTCGACAGTAATATCAAATGTCAAATGCAAATGATAAAACGTTATTCATGCCTTGAAAAGTTTCAGGTGTGGGAGGTAAAAACTTCTGAGCGTCGATGCCTGCAGCCATTTAAGGGACGATCGAATCACTCACCAGCAACGCTTGGCATGTGCAGAGATTTCAGCCCGACGCAGACCGACCGCTGCGGAAAATTGGCCAGTGACCCCCGAGATGGGTCAGTCCCAATTCACAGATGGCAAATTGCGTGGAAGGCATTGATTAATGGGAAAGACACAACTCGTTATAGTCGGCGGTGTCATCCTCGCTCTCTGAGTAGCCCGGGCCCGCACCCTCTCGTTCCCCTCCCTCGCCTTTCATCAAGCTAGTGGATGAAATAACAATCTAACAATTGATCTCACCCATTGCAATTAATGGCCTTCTCGTTGGCGTAATTTGCAGAAGAGAATAAACAGCAACGTAACTGAGACCCGGCAAATGGAAGTGGGAGATACTTGTGTTCATTCGCCATTTAGCATCTGAGGTACTTTCAGTTGATTGTCATTCAAAGGTAATTGGGGTTCTACGTATATCAGCACAGCAAGACGACTCTAATAAAAGAAGGACGCAGATATGTTTGTAAGAATACAATGGTGGTAACACAGTATAGAAATCTGAAAGAAGCAACACCCAGTGACATATTTAAGAGATCCTAGACCATTTCTTTAAAGAAGACAGAATTAAGGAAATAATTAAACAAAAAGGTTATTTCAGTTATTTTTCTTTGTTGGGAAATATTTCTACCCAATCTCATGAATGTGCATGCTGTATAAATAGTACACCAAATGACTTTGGCGTGTTTATGCTATGTGATGGGTAGGATTAGGGTTGTGGGGTAGATGTGTATCATGCGTACGCGAAAATTTCCTACACGAAATCTGTGTATTATATGCACGCCAAACACCTGCATGTCATATATATGCCAATGTAGGCATTTTCATGAGACCAGGCTGAATATTTAGTTAAATGCAACTATTTATCATTGTTTTGTTAAAGAAACTAGAGTGTTTGTTTTTTTTATTAGATGTATTTTGTGTACATTTAGAATTCATCTTTATTTATTTATTTTCTTTTTTCTTTTGTTATAGAGATGGCTATGATTACAAAACATTAGATTTTCTGATAGTTGTATGTTTTCCTGTAATGGCAGTCGTGACACCAAGTATAATTGCAAAAATGAATTGAAAATTGACATGGAAGAGAATACATTTTTTAAGTTAAACCACTGAAATCCCACGGACTATTAAAATGATGTCCTTAAAGTGAAGTGAAGTGACTTGTGGCCAGGTATGGTGACCCTTACTTGGAATTAGTGCTCTGCATTTAACCCACCCAGGTGCACACACACCGGTTGGGGGATCGATGCCTTGCTTAAGGGTCTCATCTCAGTCGTGGTATTGGAGGTGAAAAGAGCACTGGATATTCATTCCCACCACCTACAATTCCCACCTGACCTGGGACTCGAACTTGCGATTTTTGGGTTACAAGTCCAACTCCCTATCCATTAGCACGACTGCCTTAAACATGGTAGTTGCATTGCTGTCTATGCTGTCTCAAATTGAGAATATAATTCAGTTAACTGGTTATGCTTAATTTGTGTTGCAGAGATGATCGAAGATCTTACAGGTTTAAACGACATGAGGGTGAGAAATTAATGGCAGAATTTTCATTTTTGGATGAACTAACCCTTTAAAAAAAACACTTCAATGCAATTTATGTTAGTAGCTTGCATTGTAACTACTTTTAAAAACTTATAGCTTGAAAAGTTTGGAAGTAGCTTAATTCCCCAAGACTAGAAATACAGAGACATTGACTGCTGTGACACAGGTAATAGAAGAACAGATGAAAAGATTCATATTCACGGACCAAACAAAAATATCTTTCAGTCTTCTGAAAGTCAGCCACACGCTTAGGGAATCGACTTATTCAATATTAATCATCATCCAAATTTCTTTCCAGTAACGTCTTGTCCAGTGTCCCCTAGAAAGAGTTCTTCCTTTTAAAGTGCATGTTTTTTGGTTTTTTTAAAGACTGGCTGATGGCAAATTGCCCTGACTGACTCATAAAAGGAGCAGGGAGGTCAGCGGTATTGGAGAAATATCATGTTTGATCCAGAAATGTTTTTCATGCCTAGGACGATGACATATGGTTCTGACTCACTCACCTGTAAGAAGGCCTCTTCCATAGCTGTCTAGCAAGAGTAGGACAACAGAGGACGCAACAACGATGACTTATGAACAAACATGACAAACTACAGCTCTGTTTTTGCAGTTCTTTGGTAATCAGAAAGGCTCTTGAGCAGAAAAATGAAAATTGTGTCTTTATTTACTCTCAATCATGTCATTCCAAAATCACAAATTATGTGTTCTCCTTTTGTGTTCCACAGACAGGCACGTACAGATTTGGAACATCATGAGGGTGAGTAAATCATGACAGAAGTTTTATTTTTGGGTATTATTTCTTAAAAGACTCACAAAATAGTTGGAACAAATGATACATTGGTACACAGTTTTTTCATTGCTGCAGATCTCCTTGAGCTGATGGTTTTGAATTTGCATATTTTGAGTGGGTATCTAATCTAGTGAAAGCAGGTGTAATGTAAGAAAGAGCTTGGCGTGCTGTCACCTTCACCTCCGTGTCGGGTTTTATCGAGGAGGGTGGAATTTGATTGACGCTGTACTGCACCTTCACACATTGCTCTGACGAAGAATACTGCTGCTCTTCACTCATATCGCCTACACAGATAAAGAACAAAAAACCTGACTGAAACAAGGTGAATGACGTTTCATCTCAGTGACAATTCAAAGACAGTAAGTAGAACTAAGCCACACATCCTGTGTGGGCTTGCTGTAAGTACTTTCAGACAAATAGTACACTGAATCATGCTGTTAAAATAATACTAATCCAGTTAAAGCTGTTATTGTTTTTATTTAGCATTTTCACAGAAAGAAAATTCTAAACCACTTAAAGTTTTAATGTACTGGAAGTAGCAACAGATTATTTATTTTCTATTGTGACATATGAAAAACAAAAAATAATGTAAGGCAGGGTTTTTGTTCAATCTATCACTCATTGATTGAATGCATTGTACAAATACATATATATATATATATAAAATATTGTTTTAAACTTCAAAATTCCATGTATAACTCAATGTTACTTGCATCTTTGAAAACTGTTTCTATGCCAAATAAGATTTTTTTTTCAGTGTGGAAGCAAATCTAAATGTGAGCTTGCAGTCAGAGGTTAAAAAAAAGATGCAGGGTGTATGCCTGTGTATACTGATATGCAAAAAAAAGTGGTACGCATATGCTAGACAGTTTTCTAGTGCATACGATAAGATAATTGTTGGCGTGCATATGATATGCAGTTTTCATGTACAAATTATGCGCATCTGCCCCACAACCCTAATCCTACCCACATAGTCAATTTTTGCGTATCAATACCACAAGTTTTTATTTTTGCGTAGTATTTATACGCACTTTCATTAGATGGGGTTGAACTGAAGGACAGAAGTTTGTTAAATTAAATTACAAGAGAAAAACATAAAAAAATAAATAAAAAAATCTTATTTAAAAAATAATTTAAAAAATCATATGCATGAATGAACTGTTTACAATAAGAAAAATAAGTTGCATTTAGAAAATAGACAGGGTAAAGACAACTTCTCTCCAAAACACTTAAGGGGTGGGTTATTGCCCAACCTGGTCTCATAAAAATATGTACCTCTGTGCACTTTTTGTGCAACACCATTATTACTTACCTTACTGCCCGTTTTGCCGCAGTTTCAAAGAGAAATGTCCACTGGGTGGAGCTAAAACACATCTGCAATATGTGAGCCCTGGCACATTTTATTGATATAGTTATGTATTGCGCTGATTCAGAATTGAAATATCCAGCTGGATATGTGTGATGCTAATTTTCAAAAGCATCAGTTTTCAAATATCCCAGCATATTAATATTGTTTTGAAGTCATAAAATGATATTCTATAAGTAATTCTTCAAGTAATTTTTGCTTACTTCAAGTAAGCAAAAATTGTGGTTTATTAATCAAAACTCTATAAAGTCGTCTGAGTTTTACTGTTTCTAGTGTTCATTTCTTTTGGAAACTGCAGTGATATGTACTTTTTGGTATGTACCTCGCTAAAAAGTGCACCAAGGTACATTTATGCCATGAGACCAGGTAGTAATTGCCCCAACTTGTTGTTGCTGTCCCAGAGAAACAAACTGTTAACACTGTTGAAACAAACAAGTAAAACGTGTAAACCAAAGTCATTAAACGCTCTCTTGCCTCATCATACTCCTTGTTACAGCCGTAATTTCCCCTCATTTAATTGCAGCATGAACACAGACCCTGAACCAGAACCACAGAAAAGCATGCTCCACCATTGAATGGCCGTTTAAGCTGTGGTGAACTCTGTACCCAATGTGTTTAAAGCCTCATTATCATATTAACAGAAAATGGCTAGCAATGACAAAACAGGGCCAGTGTTCTTGGATTAATCGGGACTGGAGCATTATAGTACAAGCGAACAGCTAGGCTTCTCGAAGCTTGTAAAGCAGAGCTAGACATCCTGCTGTGAAGGTGGAGTGCTAAGTCAACTGTAATCCACTTAAGATGGCTCAACATCATGAACTCCTCAACGCGCGCAGAGCCTGTTATTGCAGTTTCTCACGCTTAACTCCCAAAACCCTGCTCTTTTGTTCATGATTGTTTTCAGTTACAATAATGACAATATTTTTTTAAAGGATCTTTTGTCATTTAAATCCTTTTGGGGTGAGTAATATTTCAATTCCCTTATACAAGCTAAATACTAGTTGTCATTGCTGTTTTTACCAATTTCATTAGTCCTGCTTCCTAATGCAATCATCACTAAACATTATCAAATATAATTTTATGAATGTACACTTTGGGGTCAGTGAGATTTTTAAATGCTTTTGTAGTTCTCTTTTGGTTTCCAATGTTCTATTTAGCAGAAACTGTGAGGCTTTTCAGGATTCTTGGATTAATAGAATGTTTAAAAGAACAGCATTAATATGAAAAACAAGCCATGAATTTATTTACAAAACTCATAAAAGTATTCATTTCTTTCTACCACACTATAAATCACTGTTTGTACACAGACATAAATATTACTTAAAACCTTGCAGCTTTAAATTACTTTTTTGAGTAGTCAGTTAGCAAAGCACTAACAACCAATTAGAACCCCCAGCAACCGCAAAGCAACGCTTTAACAGCCAATCAGAACACTTTAGCAGCCACATAGCAACCATCTGGCAACCACCCAGCACCAGCTTTTTAGTAGATGTGAGAAAGCACCTTTTTTTTTAACCCTTAATGTAAAGTCTAGTTATTGATGCGTTTTTTTAACCATCTCACTTAAGATTGTAGTATTTATTAGTAATCTACTCTTCAGCATACTTATTTATGAACATATTAATGCATCGTGGGATATTTTAGCGGAGTGCTGAGTCATCTTCAATAAAACTTGGCTTAATGTGATGCTGGATGGTGGCCAGATCTCCTCCACTGCTCAATATATCACACATGTATAACCACAACAAGACTATGCGCATTACACCATCCATCCATCAGCATGGACGAGTGCTGCCGCCCCTCCGCTCCATCTCTGTCGGTGAGTAGAAGCACCTGTAAATAATTTCTTTTACTTTGCAGCAGATTTTTCATTTTGCTTGGCAATTGTGTTACTTGTATTTAGAGGGGTCCTGAAATACAGGAACCTTGTCCTGGCATACCACTGATTTTGTTTTAACAAGTTTATTCACAGCAGGCATGGCGTTTCCGACTCTCAAAGCGGATTTCTGTATTTGATATGGAGGTAATGCATTAGCATGATGAGAGTAGAAGAGTTCAGATTCTCACCTCACAGTTCAGGCCACTGAATATTTTATAGGTGTGATGATATTTTGATATCTGCTCATGAATGTGGTGTAAAACATTCCCAAGGATAAGAATGTCTGTTGGAGATACGTGCTACCTTGTATGATGAAGAAACTTTTAGGACAAGGGTTAGTCACTTTTGCGAGGGTGTGTTGCTATCATACTATTTGCAAACTGTACCAGAGTTGACATGATTTCACACCAAACAAACACACCAAAGTCTGACGTCAAACAGATTTGGCACTAAGTCATAAAAATTCTCAGTGAATATGTCATTCCAGAACCCATTTTTGTGTTATAAATCATATAGGAGTAAACACATGGGTAAACCCAAAATATTGCCTGAGGTGTCTGACCTTGGAGAGGGGGTAAAAAATAAAAAGAAATAGCGGGAAAAAAATAGCTTGCAGGGAGGCTGTAAACTTTGCTCGTCTTCCAAGTGTGCCCCTGGTGTCAAGTCCATTTCATCACTGTTTAAAAGTTGGGCAGGACTGCTCCGGATAGCCGGAAAATAAATTCTCCTCTCGGCTATATGGAGGAAAAAGCAGCTTATTTGTGATGCGGTTGTGAGAATGAACTAAATACACTCCGGCGAAATAAAGTGCCTTGGGATAGAGAAGTGTGTAAGATGCCATGGAAACTTGTGCAGGTTTATCTCCTTACGTTCTTTTGAGCGTTAAATCTTCCAACAACTTCCTAAGAATGCTTCCTCAAGGATATATATATATATAGAGAGAGAGAGAGAGAGAGAGAGAGAGAGAGAAAGAGAGAGAGCATGTCACTTCCAGACATCAAACTTAAAGTAAGCTATACATATGTTCATTGTACAGTAGCACTGTTCCATTTAATTTGGCACATGATATTTTCAATAATTGAGATTTTTCTTGAAATGCAATCTTGCAGTGTGATAAAAGCTTATTTCTAAATTTATTCTAATCAACAATTTTTTTTTTTTATTATTCTGACGATGTCTTTCATACTTTTATGGACCTTGAAAGTGTTCATTACTTGGCAGTCAATGAATCATTCACAAGCCCCCCGGTTTTCATCTAAGATATCTTACATTGTGTTCCGAACATAGCTTTTAGGGGTTTGGAATGACATGTAGGTAAGTGATTGACAAACTTTTCATTTTTTTTATTTTGAAATCTGAGACTTTGTTTCATACCAGAAGTAACCTTCTCTGTCTTGTCTTTCACTTGTTGTCAGTTTTCTCTTTGTCCGCAATGTATTTTGAACATGATGTGTGGCATGAAATGTGTCTTTCATACATTCAGTGAAGTTAAATAACTTTACCTGTCTGCAAAGAAACTTTTTCACCAAGGCCATACTAAGTAAAAGCCTTCGTGTTTATAGCTTCACTGTGGGATAAGAAATCTAGGCCATAATGCTAACCAATTACTCTCTCTCAATGCAATTATGAATATTCACCAAAACATTAAATATTGATTGACCCGTGTTAACTTTGAGTCACAGTGAAAATTAAAACAAATATTAATCACATGCCGGAATGTTGGCAATATTTATGAGGTCCAGCAGAGAGTCACGGAAGCAGCTGAAAATGTGCTGAGATAACGTCTCTGTTTGTGTTCTCCAATCTACAGTCCTAATAGAGAGGAGCGTCTATGTCCAATTAATTGTTAAACCCACTGGTGCACACGCACCTCTTTTGTTATTAAGGACATCTATGTGTGCTAGCAGCATGACTAAATGTCAACCTCCCGTGTTCACGTTCCCCTTGCGGGATGTGATAACGTTCCGTCTTATTGCATTTAGAGCTCATCAGGTTTGTCCTTTATCTGGGGTGTTAATGGACCACTTCACTAGCTATCTCTATGTTCAAATAACCCACAAAACTGAGGAAATGTCATTGGCGCTGAAATTGTGTAGAGCATTTATTGTGAGGGTGTGGCAAATGGTGTGAAGAGACGCCAGATGTTGTACAAAACTAGTTGGACTATCATAAAGCAATCTGCATTTGTTTATGATGTTTATTTTTGATTTGTGTGTATGTGTGTGTGAGTGCACATGCTCACGGTATTTCCTACATTATGGGGACCAAATGTCCACTCAAGGACAGTAATACCAATCATTTTTAACTTTGTGAGGACATATTGTTTTGGTCCCCATGTGGACACAAGCTTATAAATCATACAGAATGATCTTTTTGGGAAAAGTTTTATGCAATGGTAGTGGTGGGGTAAAGTATCAAAATCATTGTCGATGTCAATGAAATGTCCCCATTAAACAGAGAAATCTGTGTGTTTGACCTACCTGCACTTTTGGGGACAAAACAGATGAAAAAGTCCCCAGAATTTATTGATGAACTCAATAAACCAATTAAAAGTAGTGTAAGAAGTAATGTTTGGGTAAAGGTTGTTACAATTATCAAACTTATTCTTAATTAATACAAGTGACGTTTAATAATAATTAATGACCTACTGTAATATCCTGTTGAACAGTTATATAAAAGTGAAATATTCATATAAATATTTAAACCAAGCAGAAGATTTATTTTGACCAAGCAGAAGATTTAATAGTTCCCATGTGCAGCCAAAATAATTTTATTTTCAATTGTTTTAATAATTTGGTACCAATACTTTTCTCGTTAGGGTTTAAACACCTAGATTATTACTTAAAACATCAAGTTGAGTTTTGAGCATCGAGTTGTGCTTTGACACATTATGCACTGGTGATTATGTCTGTCATCTGTATCTATAAATAATGCAGATTCTTAAATATGTTGTCTATAATTTATTATTTTTCCAAATCTGCCTTTATTTCCAGATGAAGATGGGAAACAAATCCCTGATTTGAGACTTTTTGGATCCCACTGCACTTATGAACTCGGGATCCATTTGTATGAAGTTTATTTGGTGAAGTTTATTCATATCCAAATGGAAATTCTTATCACATGGAAAACTATACTTCATGTGGACATGAAGTGCCGTCACAATGGACATAATGCTATTGCAGCTGACCATTCTGGACCGATAACACTCTACCAGCCCATTAAGCATGAGAAAACACTTACCATTTAAAACAACTTTGAAAAGGTTTCCACTCTTACCTGTGAACCGGTGCAGTCCAGAATCAGTCTAATTAGCAGCGATGTTCGCCTGGTCAGATTAAAGGTCATGCAGTTCTCTGAAGCATGTCTCCTGCAGTCCCAGCCACGCAGGTGTGAGCAGGTGTCAGACGCAGTCAGGCAGAAATCTATCTGTCTGTCCGCACTCCTTAAGGCCCGGGGGAAAATGAGCAGCATCTGCTGAACAGGTTCATCTGTTGTAAAATTGGATGGCTATGTCTACCCACAGTCCACCTCAACTCAATGAGATAGGGATAAGAAAGAGGAAAAACAGAGACTGGGTGATTTGTTTGATGCTTCTGCGGTCAGTGTTTGGGATTGACAATCACATTTGCTAACAGGTATGACTCATGAATTGTTTTGTTTATGTGGTTTAGATGAACATGCTAGGGCAATTTTGAACAAACTTTTTGTTAGTCATCAAGAATAATGCTTGTAACCATTTTTTTAGTGACTAAAATGTAGAATATAACGTATAGCTAGCTAATCAAATGTGTTTTTTAAGCGCTTAGCACTAATCTAGTAAGCTAAGATGAAAATACTGGTAAAAGATAGTGACTACATCTGAAACCTTCAGTTGACAAAGTTCATATCCATCTCTGCCCATGAAAACGTCTAGAACACAAGAGCAAGTAGTTACAAACAATTAGCTGTCCAGGCATTTGTCACTTTTGTTTATAATAAAATTATGACCTTATTTAGCTCTCAGATCAAGACTGGCTGCTGTGTTCTGCTGCTGTGTGAAGCTCTGAGAACGTGATGTGCTAATTTCTACAGTCTCTTGATTAAATGTAGATTCTCTTTGTTGTTTTTCGAATAGTCACAAACAATTGAAGAAAGTTACGCAAGCTTGTAATTTAAGCAGTGAAATGAGAAACAGATGGAACAAATAAAAGGATTACACAACAGAAAGCGCTGCTAGGAAAACTCAGAAATGGTGTTAATTTAGTTGTCTGTAAGAGGAACCAGGGGACTCTGTTTTTGAGCTTCCTTCCACCCCAAACTGTTTTGTATTGATCGACGGTGCATTTTTGAATAATCCTCAGCGATTTTTGGCAGTGTTCTCCCAAAGTCCCTGACAATCTGTTTCAGCTACGCCTCGCATCCCCTGGAAGTCCTACAGGACCGCCGGCTAACTTCCCCAGCTCAGCACAACCAAAGCAGATCAGAATCTCTGTGGTGAATTTATGTAGTCTTTGTTTTTGTTGTCATGTTGCACGTTTTTGTCTCTCCCATGATGCAGATGCGCGTTTGGATGAGGAAGTGAAGGGATGGACCCTC
The DNA here is from genome assembly GCA_032357425.1 of Enteromius argenteus. Classification (NCBI taxonomy): domain Eukaryota; kingdom Metazoa; phylum Chordata; class Actinopteri; order Cypriniformes; family Cyprinidae; genus Enteromius; species Enteromius argenteus. Next base: position 5,415,156 of record JAUCMR010000062.1, read on the forward strand.
TGACTCCTGAGGGATTTCTGCTGAGGTTTACTTTCATGGCACTGTCAATAGCAATTACCGTGCAAGGTTTCTCCAAAAGCAGGCCTGGGAAAGATGCCGGCAGCCTTGTGCTCCATCATTAATAAGACTGGAAAAAGTTACCGCCAATATAAAACGCCTCTGACTTCCAGAATTGTGTCCGGTCAACACCCAGGAGGATAAAAGAGGACACTGATGGAGTCTGAAACTTATGAAATGCAAAGCAATGGTTCTCAGACAAGAACATTCAAAAGTCAGAATTGGCTTCTTGTCAGATCTCGAGTTTAAATTTTAATTAAATTGGACACACCCCACAGGAAGATGAATTGAAATGACAATTGAAAACTGTAATTCAAAGAAATTTAAACAGGTAATGCGTTCTTGTTCTTGTTCTCTAGTCATTCTGTCTATCCGTCTGGAATCTTTCAAAGAAGGCTTTGTGAAGCTAACATTCAAACTTAGTTACATGAATTTCTTTGAATTCAACTTATCTTAATTCTACTTTCTTTCGTTGAAATTGCAGCTCTGATAAAACCCTCGACTGATTTTACCAGATGTTTCCAATTCGAACACTATGCAAATGTGCATGATGTAGGCAGAATAGAAAAAATGACCATTTTATAAATGCATAAACAACATCAAAAGTATGATTTACCCATTTTTGGGTCATGACCCACCAGTTGAGAACCGCTGATGTGAAGCATAGCTGTCAAAATGCTGTGGGACGTTGGCTGACATTGTATGTATAATTACAAAAAACACTTTCTGGCACCAGCCGTGGGACCCACATTTCACCCACTGTTCAATATCCAGAGCTCTGTGAATGTAAAGCTCAGCAATCCATCCGTCAGCTTGGACCAGATTGTCAGATGTTTTGACGGTGTGACTTTCGGCATCAATAATTAACAAGTGCGCCCCAATAACAGAAGTGTTTAAAATGGTAATTCATAAACGGTTAGTCCAGAATCTGCCTAATTTTGGTGATTGACACTTCACAGAATGTGTCTGTAATTTGTTTTTCTTGCCCTCGGATTCAGTGTTCCGCCAATTCGATTCCTTGCACAACGCACAAAATGCCCGTAGGGTTACAAATGAATCTCTTTTACAGGTTGGTGAGCTATTCTCCCATTGTCAGACTGCACCACGTCCTCTGGAGCGACTATTGTGATCTGAATAAGTCAGTCAAGACATTCGAGAAGCAGCCCTGCTGGAAAATTTAACTAGAGTCATTATCATTTGTCAAAGTCATCAATATATATCAAGCTGGCACATATTCGAAAAGACTTAAGAATCAGAGCCTGATTTTCATACCGTTCCCCGTGGTGTCGCTTGACTCCCCAATAATAGATTGTCAACTTCTCATTTTGTCTTGTTTTATTAATGTTTACGTTGCCTTTTGTTGCTTGACTAGTCTGTAGATATCTCTCTTTGTCCTTTTGTCCCTTGTGGGACATTGAGGAACCACAAGTCGTGCTGGTGTTAAGCGAACATGACCGAAGCGTGAAGCATAACTGTCTCGTCCTGATTGCAGACCAACTTAATAACCTCCATCATATGAGCTGGCATTGTGAAACCAATGAACTATGACCAATCATTCACATGATTGGACTATGGGGGGCTAGGCTTGGGTGGCCCAATAAAAACAGTTGGTGCTGAGTCGCAGTATTTATATAAGGTTGGGACAGATGGCTGAAAACTCTCAAAGCCCCCACAGTTCATTACTTTAGAGGTCTCCTGTTCGCCTCCAACCGTGTTTGTTCAATACACAGACAATAAACAACAGTCAGTGTGAGAGACTCAACCTCATGTTTGCCCTTTAAAGCAAAACGTGCCGTACAAATGTGACGGGACTCACGATGCATGCAGATGATACTGCCGAGGTGATTTCGAACTGACGTAGCTGGTTAACAGAAGGCCTCTTATGAGAGCGTGTGATTTAGTGTTGTAAATGAATACTTTAGGGACGGATGTGTGTGCATGGAAGGTGGAAGGAACGGGTCATGGCATAAAAGCAAAACACGACGACAGTAACTCATAATGCTAATAGCTGGATTAGCATGAACACAGTATAGATAAATCCAATTACCCTGTAATGCTCACCGACTTGCAGATTTATGTAGTTTAGTATGCACATTTTCTGCCTCAATGCTGCCGGTCACAGTTATTCATTGCCGTTTGCTTTGCAGGCACCAGAACTAGCTTGCCAGATAATCTTAAAAAGACCCTCTTTTTCTTTTTTTTCGAAAACAGCCCAAAAAATTTGTTTGCAAGGTAAACAATGCTTAAATTTTTTTGACTTGAGTGATTATTTTTTGGTAATAATTTTGTCTTGTCTTTTCCATTGATTCAGTGTCATCTTTAGTTTTTTGTACGTAATTGCAGTCCCTTTTGCTTCTTTGAATTGTTTGTCAGTACTAATGATCAGGATGTTGTTTACGAACATTAAATGGTTGTATTATGGTATCTCTGAAAGGTTTGTGTTTATTGTGTCATTTAATATTGTTAATGATGTGTTTTAAAAAAAGTAGTTCAAATAAAAAGTCGGTTATTATGTTTAGCTCTTTTTATCTTTTTCCCTTCCACACTATCAAAGCTTTGACATCTCAATCATAATTGTGTTTATTTTAACCCGATGTCACAGCAATTCATACATATTTTACGAGGTGGCTAATTCATACAAATTTGTACCTCACTCATATGAATTCATGTGATTTTTGCTAAATCGTACCTATTTTACGAGTTGCCAATTCTTATGATTTAGAATGAATGACCTAAATCTAACCACTCCCCTAAACCTACCCGTCACAGGGTTTTAGACAAATCGTACAAAATCGTATGAGTGAGTTTGTATGAATTAGCACAAATTTGGCACCTCATACGAATACGTACGAATTGGTCTTGAGACTGTGTTGGTTTAGTTTCAAAATTAACACCAGTGATACCAAAAGCTCTCTGCGAATTTTTAAAAATAATTGGAATAACATTACTTTTTTTTGCTGAACTACTGTATGTGGTCATTTTGTGGCGTTTTTAGTCATTTTCAGACAGCTGTCATCACTATGAACTGTTGCTACAAAAAAAATGTGTTCCACAGAGAAAAACAATAATGCATATGCATTTGGAACAAGTACTGTAAATAATGACAAAATATTCATTTTGGGGTGAACTACATCTTTAAGTTACAGTGAGTTTTATTATAGTGCTCATATGAATGAGTAATTTTCTGCAACATAATTACAATAGCATAAATGGCAGTAATTAGCAAATACATGCAGTTCCACTAAATGTCATTAAAAGCATGTAGTTTTTTAGTATTGCTTGGTAATTATTCACGTAATAAGTTTCAACATAAACACCATAGTATAAAAGGGAACATTTGTTTGCAATCCGCTGGTTAAACTGGCTGTGAATGATAATAGTTATTGTGCATACGGATGATTATAGAGTATTTATAAGAGGTTTGTGGCCCATAATTTTCAGCTTGTTTTGTCATATAAATTGAAATTTAATGTGTTTTCCTTACATCAGCACTCAAACCAGCCATTAAAACATACAAAGACTACACAAGGTCATAAACAGAAGCATCCTGGAATAGTCAAACGAACTCTCGTAATCAAGGTTAACACTGCGAATCTTGACAGATTCTGTGATGAAATTACACATCACCGACCCTCCGCTAAAAATACATCTGATTGAAATAGACTTTCCCCATGATTCCAGCATGGCAAAAAGGCCCAAGGTGTTTTTTCTTCCTTTTCAGCTATTATGGGGTGCGATGAGGGCAAAGGCTGATCTAAGCGCAGTGAGTCAAGAGGAGACCTGTGGATCACATGGTGTTGTCTGATATTCTCTGGAAGCCTGAGGACAGTGTCAGAGAGTGATTCCGGCCCCCCGGGAGAGAAACGGCCCGCCACTGTGTCCCGCTGTCCTCTCAGACAATAGGAAGGGTAATGGCCTCCCTAAGGCCTTTCCTATTCAGTCTGATTAGACCACCTGCATCAGAGGAGCCCGCCACTACAACAATTAGCTCCATTTATCAACCTCACATCCTTGAGAGAGGGGCCATTGGAGAGAGAGAGAGCATGAGAGAGAGAAAATAAAAGGAAAGTCTGAGTGGAATAGAATGAAGAGAAAGTCATGAAGAAGACAGTAACAGAGACAAAGGAGCAAAAATGGTCTAAAGACGATGAGGATAATGAAGGCTGATGGTAGAGTTGTTGCATAATCGTGCCAAAGCCAGAACACTGTCTCGTACGTATTTGCGCATACTCCATGAACGTTAGCTTGTAAACAAAGACTTACATTAAAAAATGAAAAATTAACTATTCTGAAGTTCTTTTCTTGTTCAGGAACATGAGTAATGCATCTGGATGCAGCTTTTCTGAAGATATACTCCAATTTTAAAGTCAACCCAACATGCACAGCAGGTGAGTTGGATTAATGAATTTTTAATGCAGGTTCAAATAGACTTAAACTGAAAAACATATTTTGTAGTCCTATTCCCACTCTTCCCAGCATGCACTGGGAAATTAATAATTCATGGATGCATCCTTTGATCATTTGGTAGCTTCATTTGTACAGATGTTGATTTTATGTCACATTTAGTAATTTAACAATGTTAATATTGAACAATTTAAGAACGTGCAAATCATAAGCAAACAAAAAAATATGAAAGTCTGAATCTAAATAAGTTATTGTTAAACTGATGGCGAATTTAAGGCTACATCAGTGTAATGTTTACCATGTTAACAAGCTTTTAAGTTCTTAGATGGTCGGGAGCTGAAGTTCCAACCCCAGAAATTTGCGACGCTGTTTGCGAATGTTTGCTTTAAAGGAGCTGTATGTAAGAAATTTATTGTAATAATCATAAAATGTCTCTGTTATGTTCAACAGGCATTAAGAAAA
>JAUCMR010000062.1:5423251-5445185 GCA_032357425.1 Enteromius argenteus
CTATCAAGGAACTTACCTTCTACAGAGAGTTTAAAATTGCAGTGGGAGCAAGAATTTGGAGAGGAGATTTGTTTAGAGCTATGGATTGATGCACTAGAGAATATTCATACATGCTCTGTCAATTCTAGGCATTGCCTCATTCAATTTAAGATTATCCATCGACTCCACTATACTAAAACAAAATTGCATAGACTTTTTCCAGAGACCTCCCCGTTTTGTGACAAATGTCTGACAGAGTTAGCCACTCCCTTGCATAGTTATGTTCTTTGTACTAAATTAACCCCATTCTGGACTGAGGTATTTAAAACTCTGTCTGATATTTTACAAAGTGATTTAAAGCCTGACCCACTTCTAGTGATATTTGGGATTTCTGATAAAATCACGTCACTCCAACAATCTCAAAAACAACTGTTGTCCTATGGACTTATTGTGGCAAAGAAACTTATCCTAAGGTTTTGGAAAACGACAGAAACCCCGTCAGCTAAATTATGGTTGGAAGAATTGATTAAGGTACTACATCTGGAAAAAATTAGATTCCTAAAGAAATTGGACAAATTTGACAAGATTTGGTCTCCTCTTCTCCTTTATCTTGAAAATGCAAGCTGAGTAACCGAGTGGTGTTGACCGCACCATCAGTGTGGCATGATCATTTAGTCCCTAGGGTAAGGGGTTGTTTTGTTTTGTTCCCTATATGTTTGTGGTGTATGTATGTTTTTTTTTTTCACTTTGCCGTTTGTTACTCAGTTTGTCTATTTTTGTTTATAACTAAAAACTTGGTATGTAACAATATCTTTTGGATTATTTCAGTAAATACCTTAACAATAAAAAAGATTTAAAATACAAAAATTATAACTTTTTTCCGGTTTTAGCACTCTGTTGACATATAAAATAACCTATTTAGTAGGTTCTTTTCACATAAAGACAAGTTATAATGCCTCACTGGGGAGGTGTTCCGGCCATGTCCCACCGGGAGGAGGCCCTGGGGAAGACCTAGGACACGCTGGAGGGACTATGTCTCTCGGCTGGCCTGGGAACGCCTCGGTGTTACCCCGGAAGAGCTGGAGGAAGTGTCTGGGGAGAGGGAAGTCATGAAGTTGAGTACACTTTAGGTTGTGACAAGCATTCATTTCAGAGGTCCTTTCATCAAACCTGAAGTCATGCTAACAAATCTGTTCTACTTCTACCTACCTGCGTGTTTGTTTTCATACCTCTCACAGACTGAAAACAAACAAATGGGGTACAGTATTTGAGCAGACTATAAGACAGCTCTGAGTGTGTACAAGCACTCTATCAAATCTCAAAACCAACAGGGTGCAGAATTCACTTCCCCGTCATACCAGCCCGCCATGGAAGAAATAGAGATCTTGACATCTTTTGATACACAGCATCCACAGGTGGCCCCAGCGGCACTCTTTCAATTCCAATTGCATGACTGACATCCCTCACCGTGTGAGAGAAGGACAGGACTGTGATTTTCAGGAAGGTCGACCGAAAAAAAGATGGACGGTGTGCGGCGCAGGAGTTTCTCGGGACAGTGCGGGCTCTAATTTCACAGCTGAGCTGCATTCACCGGCGTATTGGACCGAGGTTCAGATAGACGTGCCTCGCTGATGGGCTCTGACCTGGGCCGATATGGTGTCAGTAAGTATTTGTTTTATTTTTTCTCTTTTTACACCTCTGCTGTCAGATTCATTACCTTGGAGACATCCATCTTTTCAATTTGACAGCGCATATAACAGATTGTCATGACAAGTGTGTTTTTAATTTTTTTCCAATGTCAAAGCAGACAGAACTTTAATGTGAGACGTATGTCATCTGAAACGACAGTTATGATGCTATAATTCCAGTCACATATAGTTTTCTCAAAATAGATGGTAGCATAAGGGTAATACGTTGACAATTGGCATACTGATAACCATAACCTTGTGAAGATGTGACTGCAATATCTACATCCTGTTAAACGTGTCTTCTGCTATTTCTTTCTTTGCAGCGGAACAGAGCACTTCAGATATAAAGAGAGCACAAACGGATCTTACAGTATATATGATGGTTTTTGATTATTCATTCAATCGAACCGGAGAGAGGAAATGTTCTCATAACGTAAATGCAACTTTAAAAAGAATCCTTGAACCTTTACATAGAAATCAATCGTTGGACTGGGTTCTTGAGAAAAGGTGGTCTGAATCTTGGCTCAGGGAGTCCTGCAATTCATTGGATGTGTTTCAATAGCTGAAAAACTCTAGTACACAGAGGTAGGAAGGTATCAAGAGATGGTTGGATCTTATGTTTAAGTAACATCTCATGTACTATATTGCCTTCACCTGGTCTTCTTATGCCAAAACATATACTCCACTACTCTACTTTTCACAGCCTGTAATATCCTAAAAAATAAAAAAAATCCAACTATAGGTGTGATTGTAAGGTTTATAAATGTCATATCATGCACTAATTTTATTTATTTGTAGGGTAACTGCTACTGTATATGTTAAAGTTAAAATTAAATGTACATGTGAAATATTGTATTAAAATCAATAAAAGCGCATTGTTGACTATTGGTACAAATATTTTTGTGCTACTTATAACGGCGGTCCAGGGGCACATACTGTATATAACAACATTTTTTAATGAATATTTTAAACTACATATCTAAAATCTGAAGATTTATGGGCAATTACTTCATTCACCCTGTCTGTCATCTCCTTCCCTTTCAGGCTGATGTGTTGGCGGCACAAACCTGTCGACCTTCCAGACCTACAAGCTTCGATAAGTCCAGGTGAGTCTAACCCGTGTGACGAGCCAAGATTGTGACATGCCAAAGGAAGGGGCCTTGGGGGGAATCACAGGACATTGACTTCCTTTGTCTTCGTATCTCTGTTTCCTCCGCTGCCATTATATGTGTCAAGCAGCGGGTCATTTTTCTAGCTTGGCCAGCTCACCCTTCTGTCCGGCCCAGGCAGGCACTCCCTGTGGTGGCAATCACCTTGCTGACGGAACCCTAGTCGGTACAGTGGGTATTTTTCGCCAGCCCTTCGGCTTCAACCCGACACGCTGCAATCTTTCATGTGGACGCCGCTGTGCCACATTCTTAAATAAAGGCAATGCATCACAGGAAGGAAAGGTGTCAGTTAAAGAGAGGGAGAGAATGGGGCTAATGACTCAAAAAGAGGCGTGAAAAAGTGGCGCATGAAATTCAGCTTCCAAGAAGCTGGACATTGCAGCAGTGCGCTGGTGTAGAGGTGAATGCATAGATAATAAAATTATGAATGATGCCCATTAGCCGTAATTATAATAATGTAATGTATTGTGTGTAAAACAAATTGTAAGTAAATAAAATACTAATAACTACAACTGAATTTAGTTGTCAAAATCATATAATGCTTAGGATAAGAGCGGATATTCATTTTAAGATTACATGTAAAGTATTTTTCAATAATAATGATATTAATTAATTATTATTATTATTAAATAATTATTTTTAAGTAGTATAAACATGTTATAGTATAGTATAAAAATACAAATATACAAAAAAAAAATATATATATATATTTATATATATATATATGTGTGTAAGTATATATATAATGTAGAGATCTTTGTCTCCAGTGTTTCTGCTTGATTTTGAATCTTAAGGATTTAAGGACTGAGTCACGAAACAGCAAATATCTCCAGTTTCCATGATGTGGTAACTTAGAATAGATTTCTTCCAGCTGGCTGAGGGTGTTTTTGCAAGGATGTCGCACCTGTACTAAAAGCTTATGCTCTGACCATCCATGCCAAAGCAAAACCACAAAATGGACATAATATTCTGTTGCCAAACGTGGCGAACTTGGACACGCATGACAATGATGGAGCCCCGGCGAATGGGCTTACACGCCACATTTGGTAATTTGCACACCTACCTGCACTTCAGAGCAGCACAATTACTGAGTGTCTCCGGGGCGGCTGGCCTCTCCCATCCTCATTGGCAGGCTGAGGCACACCTCTCCGGCCCTGTCCGGCCGCGGCTGCCACGCCGTGAAATGGACGTTAATTCTCTGCGCTATCTGTACCAAGCAGAGACTGTTTTAAAACCTACATATGATTCCCGCTCGCTCTGCTGCTACAATCATCCAAATGTGGAGAGAGAAAAGGAATGGGTAAAAATGAAAACATCAAACAAACCTGTGAAATGCAAAACAGCGCAAGTTTTGCATGTGGTTGTTCCCATCAGTAGGGCTTAATGAGAATTTCACCTTCCAAGTTTTAAGGTAATGGAGGGAAAAAATAGTATTTATTTGTTAAAAATAAGGAGTTGAGCTATATTATACAGTTAGGTAACTCTTCACTAATGGAAGGTATGGTCAGTTTTCAGTGGTGCTGTCCAAGGTCCTGAAATCAACCCACACTTACAAGGATAAGGTACTATAGGTTTTCATTGGAGAGCACTAATAAGGTTGTACAGTGGCATATGTGTACATATTAATTTTATAATTTAAGCACAACATATCACATTAAAATTATTTTTTAGGCTTTTTGATGTCTGTTTTTTCTGTAAGGTCATTCCTAATGGCTGTATAAAAGTATTTCAAGTTCTTATTTAATTCAAGTTCAACTTATTGTTTATTACTTATTGTTTGTTTGTTACTTTGTTAAGCTTCCTATGTTCCTATGAAACTAACAGTATGAAAATGAGTATTTAAATGTTTCAATTTGATCATCATACACAAAACGACAGCACTGACCTTTCATTTCTATAATTAGTAGTTCATTTAAGTTTTTGTTATTCACTGTTTTGCCTCCTAATTAACTGCATTTGCTTTACATTTCAAATGTTAATCATTGAAAAATGAGTTGTTTCATAACTTCACATCTATCATCTAAGTGAAATGAAAGCTCAACATCAAGCGCAATATCATTTAATTAGAATGATCCGTGGATATGAAGCACAAGAGCAGGGTCCAAGCTGCGTTATCTTTTCCCTTTTACCCTGTCAACAGTCAACAGTCCATCAGCTTATGTTTTGGCATTTCACGAGTCAGTTGAAAAGCTGACCACACCGCAATCCCACATAACATCCACAATGATATGATGAGCATTGGCACCTGTCGCAACAAGTTACTTGACTCTCAAAAGTGAGCACCGTCCATCTAAACCAGGTCTTCATTTAAGTGTAAGTACCGTGACACAGCCTGGAAAGCAGAAAAAGAGCGCACATACACACGACTCTAACAGATGGGACTCTGTCTGTTCTATGAGGGCCCGCCGGCATGTTATAGTAAGTGCTCCCTTGTTACAGAGAGCATAGGCGCATATGCAGGGCCTAAAAGGCCATGTTAATACGTTAGAAGAGAGAAGCATTGTCACAAAGAGATGGTTGAGCCCAGCATTGGAGCTCTCGTGAGATTCCTCGTATTGTCGTAATCAACTTGCCTAAAAATACAATAATGCCCGGCTTTGAAGTATTAAACGGCTCTCCCTCCAAATTGTTCTCCCTACCATCTGATGTGCACACATGCTTCTGTTTTTCGATCGCCTTAGACAAAACAAACAATAATAACGGAATAATCGTAATTTCCCCCGTTGAGGATTGAAATGAGTTGGTGGCTGAACTAAGGCTCCACACAGTCACGCTTTGTTGATTTGGAACACTCTTTGTTATGTGTGTGGTGAGACTGCATCAGGCTCTCTTCCCGCTGGCTTTGTCAAACAAAAGCGCTATGTTTCCCTCTGCTGGATGGGTTGGGAACGGCATGAACTGAAAGATGTTTGTGTGGCTGAGCTAAAGAGGGACGACTAAGAAAATAAATCACTCCTTTGTCGATACCCTCATCCATGCGTCTCATTTGAGAAAAAGTCTCGAGAATGCTGGCAAAATGCAATGCTGCAAAGTGATTCAAATGGATTGATTTCAACCTCACAAACACAAGCATGCTTATGCACCTCTAAGCAAAGATACAGCTAGTGTAGCTTCCTGAGCGTGAGTGCATTCTGAGGTTTATTTTATTGATAGGTTGGCTCAAGGCTGATATCCAAACCATACCTGAATGTGTATATTCAAGATATGATGAAATTTAGTCTCTGTAATGCAGCAATGCTCTTCACCATTCGAAAGGGATTTCTCAGTGGTTCTCGAGAGTCCACGTGAAGCCTCTAAATTTAAGTTCACCAACTGAGAACCAGGAATTAGTCAGAAACCACTTTTACTGGAACATTTTGTGTTTTATTTATAAAATTTCCAATTGTGAACAAAATAAAGATTGAAACAGAAAATAAGTCAAACCAAACTATACTGTCTGTATTCATGATGTAATGAAATTGACGTTCTTTCAGAAAACTTCCAACAGGATTACTTTTTCCATTTCACCATTAGCTGATAAGATTAATCAGAAACCCATTATCACTGGGACTTAACTTTATGTCTTTTATTCATAAACTATCTTACGTGGACATGGATGAGATACAGACAATGCAGGTAAGTCTACAAATACTTGAATTCTATATTCATGATGTTATGAAATTCAGTCACTGTAATGCAACAGTGCTCTTCAGCAGGGATACTTCACCAGTCCACATGAAGCCTTCAAAGTAAGTCAGACTCATCTGATAATAAATTTTAATTTACAAGAGTGCCATGGTCATTTTGAAGTTTTCATTGATGGACTTAGAAAATGTTCCATTAAAAGTGTTTATCTGATCATTTGTTTCATTAAATTCTCTGATGTGAACATGGTCAAAATTCGAACAGCAGAAAGCAACTCCAACCATACTAGGCTGTCTTCGTGTGACTTCATGATATAAAATCAATTTCTATGAAACAACAATGTTTTGGCACAATGTTCCAGAAGAAATTCTTCAACAGCCCTCGAGAGATGACAATTTCCATGGAGTCTTTCAAGTTCACCAGCAGCTGAGCAATTGGAATTAATCAGACAAGCATTATTAATTAAATGACTGATGTTTTCGATTCATACAATTCTCTAACATGTTCAAGATCTGAACATACTCTAGCAAAGACTGCTGTACTCTTGATGTTCTCAAAGCCTTCCTCTCCCATTCAGCAACACTCCAACCTTGTAAAAGCGTTCAGTAGGGATTTCCCAATGGCACACGCCTCTTGAGAGATTACATTTCCCATGGAGCCTCCGGTGCTAAATCAAGTTCACCAGCAGCTGAGAAGTTGAGAGAACAATCGCTGTGAAGACAATCATTTTCATCTTTACACTTCTCAATGTGACCATTTTGCTGTAGGCCTTTCAAAAGCGAGAGAATTTATAGAGCTCGAGTGAGCCAGTTCAAGATTTTTAGTTTTATTTGATAGCATCTGATGGGTTGACGAAGACCGAACAAGTGCATGAATGAACTTCAACCAGAACTCCATCAATCCTTGAGTCATCTGGTCCACTCCAGTGTGACTCAGAATCAATGGGAAAACCATTTTTATTGTGTTGCCTTGACATTTATATCACAGATTCGTGCTTTCCTGACATGGGTGCATGAATAGGTTTTGACATTGACAGAATGATAATAGCCCAAACTTCCACAGCAAAAGGTTTCAATGGTAAATCAAGTGTTTGCATTCCGTGAGCTCTTTCTTCTGACCGTGTCTGCGGGAAGTCCTTGAGACCTTGTGATGGAGTTGGTTTGAGATGTGTTTATTTGTGAACTTCTTAACCTTTGCTCTTATAAAACAACACTCTCACCACCACGGGTGGATCTCTCACTTTCCGGGCAAAGGGGGCGTCCTGCTGGGCCGGCGCTGACGCTGGAGTGCTTTCGTAAGGGTAAGGCAAGCTAGGTCATACCCTTGATCCTCAAAACTGTGGAGCCTGTGGGGAAGCTCTTGCTAATGGCTTCAACTCATGTGACAAAGAGGAAAACGACCCTTAACACTTATCAAGGTCCAAAAAGCTAGTGTAGAAGACGTGACAACTAAACTCAGCACTGAAGAATAAGGCCCATTCGCATTAAGGACAATAACTAAAGTTATTAAACAATCAAAACACAGTTCTAAAAAAACACTCTAAATTAGAGCTAATACCACAACTATAATGATAATGATGACCTTATAAAAATCTAATCTATCTGTGTCAGTACTGTATAGGCTATACACATCTGTCATCTGTAACAATGTCTTTAAAATGTTCACAAAAGTTAACTGAATCACTTTCAGAACATTTTTTAAATAGATTATAAATCATTCACAGCCAATCAGAATTAGAACGAGCGATTAAGTTATAAATTAAATACAATTTATGGAAATTAAAAACAGAAGACAACAAGCACAGCAGAGGGTGGAGCTAATTGATAGGTTGTCACAAGGGCGGAGCTAACTGCAGTAACGGAACATTATTGATGTAAGCAATAATAGTTGTCTTCCTTGTGTAAAAGGGCCTTTAAGGGAGGCATATCACAATCCCAGAGTTCACTCGGAACCAAGGTGCTATCGACACATGTGAAGAGTGCATTATAATTAATCAGCATCGATAATTAAGACTATAACGGATATCCAGACGAGAAAGACGGAGAGGCAGCAACCATAATGGCACGATGAATTACATTCCATTTGTGTGTACATGTGTGAAATATTAGACGGTAGGCTGTTAATCTCATGATTTTCTCACATCCTTTATGCGTGGTATGCTCTAGCAGTCTCTCACCTACCGTCAACAAATAAATTCTAATAATCCTTTGAAGGCTCGGTGTCTCAGTGAGGGTTCTTGTTGGAACGGGGGAGAGGCATTAGTGTGAGATGAACAAGATAATAGGGGTGGAGGGAGGGAGGGAAGGGAACTGTGTGAAAGAGAGCGCCGGGCGCTAGCGGTTTCCTGTGTTATTTGCCCTCTGATAAGCCTCACGGTGCGCAGCAACCAAGATTCTTTTTTTTCCTCTCCTTTCCATTCTCTTCTGACTTTCTTCTCCCGTTCCCATCTCTTTCTATTACTCCTTTACTATCTCTATCTCCCTTTCAAGTAGTAAAGCAGCACTTTTCTGAGAATGTTCAATCAGAAAGAGGTGAGAAAGCAGGTGATGGTTTGGAAGACAAGGTTTTGGGTTTAGTACATGGAGTGAGTCTATTAAAGCGAGTGATTGCAGTCGTCTGTGAGAATATAGCCTTCTTGAGTTTCAGACTGAAATATTTCCCTCTTTTGTTCCCGTGTCGAAAAATATCAATGTGTACGCTGATGAATTGGAGTATTTTCACCGATGGAAGATTTCTGTGGCCATTTGAGAACCAAGCAGGCACACAATGTCATATTAATATTTGGTTAAATTTTGGCTGCGACATTGAGTGACCAAAATACAATGTCAATTCAACATCTGATTTCAATGTTAATGTCATGTCTAATACCAACATCAACTGATGTTGATATTTGATGTTTATTTACTAAATATCTTCATGATCTTTACTTAATATTGTAATGATTTTTGGCATAAAAGAATACACCAATGCGACCTTATGACTGGTTTTGTGGTCCAGGGTCACAAATATTACAACATTATTATACATTTTTTAAAATGCCATAGTATAAGCTGAAGCCAATCTTTTATTTGCAGAGCACTTTTATGTTTTTACTGCTAATGGCCAGAGCCTTAAAGTACTTTTAGCTACTGTTATTATGAGTGCCATTTTCTGTAGTAAGTAACAGCAGTAAAGTCATTATAGTACTGGTTGTCATGGTAAATCACAGGCAGTAATTGTTGTTTTACTGAATTTTATATCCATTAGTGGCAGGTCAAGGGCCGTTTGTCCTCCAGCCCCTGAAGACTTCATCAGTGAGGCTTTGATGATGCTGATGATGCATTAGCCAAATCTCATACGAGGATTTCACTCCCTCCAGGAAGCTTCTGTTAATCCATATGAATTTCCATCTGTTCATATTTTAGATCGACCCGATTTGGTGTTTTTCTTCAGGTGAGAGAGGCGAACGGAAACTGAGAAAATAGCCTGGATTAAGTTGAGGTAATGGCACTCCTGCACTGCCTTTTGTATGCGCAGCATCTGCAATTTTTCCGGGATGCCATACAGGGCAAGTTAATTTTTCATTGCACCAGGAATGGGGATAAGATAGAGAGTGGAATAAAAGAGAGAGACAGAAATGCCCTTTTTCCCCCTTGTAGATACTCATTTCACCATCTGATTGGTTTCAGCCAATCAGCTGGAGTCGATGTGGCCTGGTAATGAGGTGTGCTGAGCGAATGAGCTGTGGTGGCGTGCGATTCTTATGCCGGTGCTGAACAAGAACTGATAGCCTACCCCCTCCCTCCTTGCTTTCCTCCTCCCCGCAACCCGTTCTGCACGTGTGTATGTATGGCCTATTTTTATGTGTTCAGCTGCTCAATATTCTTTTCTCATAAAGAGCGGAATGGATAGCTGAAGCACCATATTAGATTAGGAGTCAGTGCTAACGATGAATACTGTATGGTGCAGTAACAACAATGCAGTGATCGCAGCACGGCTACTTAACATTGGAAAGGTCAGGGGGGCGCCAAGTGTGTTGTTTTTAGGACCTATGATTTTAATAGTTATTTTTTACATCATTTTTTAGTACCAAAACGTCATAAGTAAGATTATACTGCATGTTTGACCATATTGAGATATCAATATTTAGAATTGCATTAAAAATAGTGCTGTCAACTGATTAAATGGCAATTAATGTCGGTCTTTAGAATTGAATGTGCATTTAATATAAAAAAAATATGTATATATATAAAATTATTCTTATTCTTATTATTATAATGCACACTAAGTTCTGTGTTATAATGTTAATATTATATGCTATATATGCTAATATAAAATGTTATATTTATGCACATGCAGAAATTCTATACTTATCTATAATGCACATTAATGTACTTTAAATTATATACGCTAAAAATATTATGCACTGTAGAAACAGGTTGCTCTCAGAAATTCCTTGCAAGTTGTACAATTGCAAATACAAAGAAGTGGCAAGTACTGTACATTAATATTGAATTAAATTTGACATTTTGAAATAGTATTTTCTACAATAAGCTTTTATTTACAACTGCGGAGAATTTTTTTTATAGCGTACCAGGATTTTTAAATTACATTTTAAATACTGTAAATGGGTATTAATGTGCATATAGAATTTAATGTATATTAATGCCCATTTAATATAGCATCAGTGCACAATTATTTGGAATTAATATCCCGGATAATAGTTTAATGTGTATCAATATAGAAAGGAACGTGATTTAATGTTCAATTACAGATTTTGATGTGCACTGCTATAATTTAATATACATCAATGTGCATAAATATAAGATTCAGAGTGCATTATTTAATGTGCATTAAATTCTATATTAATACACATTAAAATTTTAGATTAATGCAGCAGTTTTTCATGACCCTTGGAAACTGTTTACACCCCACAAACTAATTCTGCTAAACAGATAAAACCTGTGTGTGCTATCATTTACTGTTTAGTGTCACATTTTTTAAATCATAACGATACAGCAGTCTCTACAGGTCGAAACATTTCTACCATTATCTGGTACATGTGGTCATACTGTACCTTTCTTTCTTGCTCATTATTAACTAAAGATGACATGTTTGTTATTATCGCAGTTGTGGTTGTCAAAACAGTGTTGAGATTAAAGCCTTCTTTTTCAGACCTGTCTGTTTCTGTATGTACGCCATGCAAGTGAGGAATTATCGATTATGCGGGTCACCGGTAATTGATCGATCAGACAGGAAAACAATCTTGTGCTGCTCAAATGCATTGTCGGGGTTTAAAGGATTGACACCAGTCTTGACCAGGGCATGGGAGTCCGTCTATAGCATGATCTCTGGATTTCAAAGGTGACATGAATTTTTTTTGTGAAGAGCACACAGCCCTGAAACTACATCTCGAAATCTGTGGCGAGACAAATCCCAGTCAAGTGAAAGAGACTGTGGATGGGCGCTTTGATGTGGTGGATAACTAGTCAGAGTCTGCCAGCCCTTCTGCCTCAGTGAGCCATCAAGCTATTTTCTTTTAACTGAGAAACTAGTTCCAAAAGCTCTCCAAGAAACCAGAGATCTGCAGGCAGGGAGGTTGTGCGCTCCTCAAAATGTGTGTGTTGGTCTGGAGGAAGTTGCCATGGGACTCCACACAGATGGCATTGACCACAGGGACCGGATAAAAGAGCCAGATTAGGAATGGCTGCAGAGACCCTGCTGGGTTGTTGGTTGAGCTTTCCATCTCTCTCTCTCTCTCGCTGTCTGTTTTTCTGTCTTGTTTGTAGGTTGGTGCGTGTAGAGAGGCTCCAGTTTCTCTCAAGCCCATTTACTGCCATTTTACAGCTCATTTGGGTCCAAGTGAGCAGCATGCCAGCACCTTCTCCCAGCTCTCTGTGACCCACTTTCAGCTCAGGCGGACCAATGGAATCAGACCTTCGAAAGAAGGGCAGATGCATCTGACCACGTCTGTTTTTTAAGGTTACATACTTGCGCCAAATTACATCAAGATGTGTGGGCTATCTCTAGTTCACATACGTAATCTCATTGGCCCAGAGAAAGGTACTGGTTACAGTATGATGTGACTGAACAATAGGAAAGTATTAAATATTCACCATTTTTCACACCATAACAAATTCACACCGAGTCTGATGCCAGGTTGCCTGGAAAAACTTCAGATCCCTGAAAAAACTGTTCCGGATCCAGACAATTAAAAATCAGTGTTTGAATGAAATGTCATGTTATTGCAATATAACTCTGC
Source organism: Enteromius argenteus (assembly GCA_032357425.1). Taxonomy (NCBI): domain Eukaryota; kingdom Metazoa; phylum Chordata; class Actinopteri; order Cypriniformes; family Cyprinidae; genus Enteromius; species Enteromius argenteus. Next base: position 5,435,953 of record JAUCMR010000062.1, read on the forward strand.
AGATTATTTTAGTGTGAAGAAGTACATAGTGATGCACTGGCCTGAGAAACATTTGTAAAACAAAAATTCTGCAGCGATTCGTATGTATAGGTACGTTTTTCTTTTCAGTTTTGCTGAAATGTATGAAGAGGCACGTATTTCCAATGTGCCTAGGTTGATTTTGTGTGTGTGTGTATATATATATATATATACATATACTGTATTAATTACAGCTGTTAAGATGTGTGAAGACACCAATAAAAAATAAAGGTAAATATCACTGAACAGAACATTTTTATCTCTGCCATTTCCAATCAAACTGTAATGGTCAAATTATGAAAAAAGTATGAAAATATTTTGCACATACAAGACAAAACAAAACAAAGCAGTCGACCATTTTATTCCCAAAACGTTTAAAATGTCATCTCCACCAAATAATTTTATCAAACACAATTACTTAATTTGATATCCTATGACAAATTGTTTGTGATGTCTCTCATTTGTAATGGCCTGGATAAAAACATCTGTTAAGTGAATAAATGCAAATGAGATGTGGTGGAAGTGGAAAAAAAAAGTGTGACCCCCAAAATGTCTATTTCTGAATCCCTTCAAGCTTTTTTTCCCATATATTTCCTTCTATTTCCATCATCCACTTGTTTACTGTGTGTCCACTGCCTGAGATCTTTCATCAAAGCAGGCCCGATATTACCGTTGTCTTTCTTTCCAGCTTTTCTTGCCTCCCTCCCGTTCCCCAAGCCTTGGCACACACTCCTCACAGGCTGATTTAAGGGGGAGCATTACGGTGCAGGAGATGAAATTATTTCATTCCTCTCCTCTACTGCTCTCTTCCAGCTCTTGATGGGGTCCCCTGCTGCTTCAGAGGCACGTGGGGAGAGACGTGTCCTGCGTAAGAAGTAGCTCGCTTCTAACATGCGTTTGACCCTTCGTTCCTGCGGCAGAGGGAGCGGCTGCTTTCAGCATCAAATGATTAGTGATCTGGGGCCCTAGAGGCGTGGAACGGAGCTCAGTATACGCTCAATTTTCTGCCATCAGTGAACAGTTAATGTTAGCCTGAGTAGCAACACACACAATGGGACAAGGCAACCTCGTATTCTCAGGGCGGGTGTTTTAACAGGCGACTTTGATGCAAGAAATGAATTACATTATCAAGACTGGCCCCAAGAGTTTGTCAGAACTGATAATAGACTGTTTTGTTTTCCTTATTGGTTAAACAAAATGGCATTGGCAACATTATATTCCTTAAAGGGTTAGTTCAACATAAAAAGAAAATTCTGTCATTAATTACTTACCCTCACGTCGTTCCAAACCTGTAAGACCTTTGTTCATCTTTGGAACACAAATTAAGATATCACAAATTTGATTTCATTTTTAGAAGTGCTACATATACGTGCGCTTCCCCCCAAACAAACAATGCTGATTATGTCAAATAGCTTCTTAAGTAATCTCCAAAATGGTAGTAGATGGTTGCATAAATTATGTTATTTTTGCTTTCTTTGCGGCATCGAAAATTGAAGTTAATCCACTGATGTCACATGGACTGTTTTACCGAGGTATTTACAAATGTTGCGTTTCTGGACCGTGCAACATTTCAGTTGTGTTGCTGTCTATGGAGGGTGAGATAGCTCATTCATCATTGTGATTAAATTTGTGTTCCGAAGATGAACGAAGATCTTATGGGATTTGGAATGAAATTAAGGTAAGTAATTAATGACAGAATTTTCATTTTGGGGTGAACTAACCTTTTTTATTGAATGGAATAGTCTAAAATGACACATTGCACTAAGCAATAATGACCCGCATTTTGTCTTTTTGGCAATGCGACGAACATTATTTATATAACACTTATAAAGATACTCTCCAAAATGGCACTATAGTGACACAGAAAGACACAAGAAGAGACAAATTACTGAATTCGTTATTTTTATTTTCTTTGTGTACAAAGAATTTAAACCACTGATGGCAGATGGACTATTCTGATGAGGTCTTTCACACTTTTCTGGACCTTGACAGTGTTCATTACTTGGCAGTCAATGGGACAGTCGCAAGCCTCCTGGTTTCCATCCAAAATATCTTAAATTGTGTTCTGAAGATGAGCAAAGCTTTTACGGGTTTGGAACAACATTAGGGTAAGTGATTAATGACAAAATGTTCATTTTGGTTCATTTGATCATAGAGCTGTTGCAATTGGATCAGACTAACTGAATCAAATGAGTCCTTCAGTCCGATTTGTAAACTCATTAAAGAGGTTCGCTGAACGGAATTGGCTCAAAGAATGATTCGTTCATACATATGACTTCACACTATGGAGTTTCGAATTAGGTTTCTTTTTTTGTAGTTTGAAAAGAATGTTTTCTAAGTACATTTAGCTACTACTAGGACATTTTAAATTGTTCAGTGTAAAAACGCTTAATGTAGCTTAAAGTCCCAAAATGATAAACAAATTTCTCCACACATTTTTCTTGTCATTAACACTATCTACTACTAAAGACATTATAGTCCAAGTAGAAAGACAATGTACTTTGCCATTTTTCAGTTGGCACTTAAAATGTCTCTTACAGTAGTACTGAATATTAACATGAGTGAGATTTGATAACATTGACGAAGAAACTTTACACAAATTTCATCTAGCTTCAAATAAAGCCTTTTATGAATCTTTTTTACAACTCAAGAACCTTTGGTTTCCATAATATAAAAAACCTTGTAGTAATATTTCCTCATTTGTGTTCCACATAAGGAAAGTTACGGATTAGGATGGACGTGAGGTGAGGCTAAATGATGACAGAATTGCATTTTTTGGCTGAACCATCCCTCAATTCTTGGGTTCAACATTCATATTCGAAATCTAGAGAATAATAGAGTTGGCCCATTACATAATATATGAAGAGAACAAGCAGTGGGACATTGAAATTTCTTTCTGAAAGCAATGTGCAGTACCACAGTTCCATGTCTTTCAATCCATCAACCCCTCATTCCTCATTAAATCCTACTTGTAAATGTTTGAGTAGTGTGAAGGGGTTCTCCGCTGGGCGATGGAGCTTGTTCTCTCATAGATTGTGGTTTGCTCGGATCACAGAAGTCTCCCAGTGAAACTCCCATCAGCGTTCGTGTCTCCCTTTCTCAATATCTCTCTCTCTATCTCTCTCTTACGCTCACAAATGCACGTTCCTCATGGCTGACTCCATCATTATTCTATGGAAGGGCCGTATTAAAGATGCATCTCCACGTTCGAGACTCAAAGGGAGCGATCTGACCCCGGCAATAGCTGCTGAATTATGGAGACCACCAATGAAGGTGTTTGTCTTTGATCTGATTCAGATTGTCTCACGCACGTTTTCTCTGTGCTTTTCTTTCAGGTAGGACTGCCGGATGTATGCAAGTCGCTCTTCAAAGTACAGTGATAAAACAACGACACAATTGTATGATATTATGCTAATTTGATCACGTCACTGCACGATCCCCACCACTTTGTAGTGATTTAAAGTGATAGCATTGATCATCACGCTTCACCTCCTCATTTCACATCATTTTAAGTGACAGAGGTTGAGATCGGTCGTATCTATGTATTTAATGGTCGCAGCAGGGAAAGCGAGTTTCAAAATGGGTGTAATTTGTCACATATTAATAATATAGTGAGGTTGTGTGATAGGTTGGCTCGAGTAACCTCTCTTTCTTTCCTTATAATCTTTCAACCCGATTTCCGCTCTTTTTTCCCCAACGATCTTACGGCCCAGTCTAAAATGACACATTGCACTAAGCAATAATGACCCGCATTTTGGCTTTTTGGCCATTTAGGGAAATTGCTCCTATCCTGTTTGATTCCCAGCTGCGTCATTGTTGCGGGGTGAGATGCAGCGTGTGTGTTTGTATGTGTGAATTTCCAGAAGAAAATGAGATTTAATCAGATTAAATGGAGAAAAAATGCTGTAATTTTATATGTCTCACACTGTGCTCAGATGTGAAAGATTTAACATTAACATTTATTCTGACAAAGGCTGTCAAAAAATGGTGAATAATAATGCTTTTTGTTCCTATGTTATTTACAGTGATCATAAAAAAACTGAAAAGAATAAATGTTCTGTACTCAAGTAAACAACACACTGGAAGGGTTCTTCCAAGAACGGATTTCAAATTAGAAATGCTTTATTATTTATATATATATATATATATATATTATATAAACATATAATACTTTTAAGAATTTATTTTTATCTTGTTTATAGTGACAATATCTAAATGTATTACTTGATTTAATAGTAATATAATGTTTATGACTTGTTTTCAGATATTTTGTTTTTCAGAATTGTTTTTCTAGTTTTAATAATTAATCTCGCTGACATGTATCAGATTTATGCTTATATTTTTGTAAAACTGTGCACCAATGAATCGCTGTTAATTGGTTAATCTGGGTTACTTTAAACAGTATTGACTCTAATGCACTGAAGCGGTTGATAGCAGAGGGACAGAGATGACGACAGACAGGTGACAGACGGTTTGAGCCACTTCTGTCTGTGTCTTCTAATAGGTTGTTGTGGGACTACTTGATGACAGTTCCGAGTTGAAGGTGACCACAGCAGCAGAAGCGTACAGTCACTGCCACCGCAGACCTAATTAGAACCTTCCACTGACCCCCGGTGAGAGCGAACAGGAGACGCCGCAGTTCTCCACCAACAAGACAGGTCCGTCCTGAGATGTTTCCCCATGTCCACACTCTCAGATACAAATGAAGTCCCCTTCTTGTTATGGTGAGTATGTGTGTACATGATTGTGTAGTGTTGTCTCCAAGGTACTGAGATCAAATGGCCTTTTCTTACTTCTGTCAGTGGCTCAGCGTGTGCTGTGAGTTTTCTTTAAATAACAAGAGGAAGTAACCACTCGGGGATATACTGTCAACCACAGGGGAGGCTCTGGGTGAGAGGTGAATGCATCCAGTGTGAGAATGTTTTGTACTCAAGTAAACAACCCACTGGAAGGGTTCTTCCAAGGACGGATTTCAAATTAGAAATGCTTTGTCAATTAAAAAATATACCATCAAAAATCAAATCGCACAATCCAAAATACAGTAAAAACAGTAATAATGAGAAATATTATTACAATTTAAAATAATTCTATATGAATATATTTTAAAACATAATTTATTCCTGTAACGCATGTGATGAATTTTCAGCATCATTACTCCATATTCAGTGTCATGTTATACTTCATTCATTTCAATATGCTGATTTTCTGCTGCTCAAGACACATTTATTTATTGTGTTATGGATATGTAATATATAATATATCCAGGACAAATTATGGTTCATTTTAATTAATTTTGAAATTCATAGTTGTTGAGGGAACTAACTGAAATAAGAAATGTTACTTTGCATCTTACATCTACTTTGCAGCTACTATTTTACCTTATTTTAGTGAGTTTACTCTTATTTTAAAGATTTTTATAACTATGCTTGTTTTAAATCATTGGTCCAAAGTATACTTGAAAGGTCTATTTACAAGAAAACTTGAAATGTTTGTTTGAAGATGTCTTTGTAAAGGAAGTTTCCAAAGCCTCGCCTCGACCCCAAAAATGTGGCGTCAGTGAAAAGCTCTGAATGTCACCTATAGAACAGTTATTATATTTAGTTACATGTTGTAAAATAATATATATACATGTTGGGTTTTGAACCCAAGTGCCCTTCTTGCATGTTAAACAAAACCGTACCATCAGCCAAAGCATCTTACACTCATGTGAAACTATAAGTGGCCAGAACAGCCACTGACAGCAACTTAAAGGTAATGGTTGTTTTGTGCTTGTTTTTCCTGCCAGAAATACAAATGCGGTACAAATAGGCACTATTTGATTAATGGATGTTACACAGTAATGTCAATAAGTCCCAGTAGATTTTAACAAAGCAAGAATAGATACAGGAAGATAAAACATGTGCTGACATAATACCAAACATGCCCTGATTCCTAATTACAGACTCTCGTATATTAGATACATAACACCCAGCCGACATCAATCATAATGTTTACAGTCACGCTCATCCTTTTGTGCTTGTACAATGATCATTTATTTAGCCGTCCATCTGTGTTTGTTATAGGGTGATAAGGAAGTGGGGGTGTGTTTTAAATTAAAGCTGAGTAGCTAATGTAATTGAAAGAATCTGAAGTGCAGGTATATAGCAGAGCTCCAAGCTTTACGCTTATCATGACCGTAACTACGCTTGCTTTATAATAAAGACAGCAAAGATGGGCGCAGATTTACAGTGTCGTGCATGAGGAATGCAGTCAGACGAGGCCTGCAATGTCATTTTGAAGGTCGTAAACAATGTTGCAGCCCTCCGTGCTAATTTTATTGATGGCTTGCTTGTGCAGGAGTCTGCGAGAGAAAGAGAGAGAGTGTGTGTGTGTGTGTGTGTGTGTTTGCAGTTATGTTCAGGCTGTATAGACTGAGATTCCAGTTGTAACTGAATGATGTGTGTGTGTGTGTGTGTGTGGTTGTGAGATTGCAGAGTTGGATACAATGAGTGTCTATACACGAATTTGAGGTCCTAAGTCTGTTCTAATTTAATTAAAAAAGAACATAATTACAAATTATGGAAGAAAGCCTGACTGCCTTTAATCTCATAAACAAATAAGTACTGCAATTACTGTTAAAGTTAAAGCATGACTGACACCCAAACTTTTGAACGGTCATTTTTATCAGCTACTGACTTCTAATAACATTGTAAAATTAAATTAGTGATTCTCAATAATTAAAAGTTATTAACAACCAGTGAAAATAATAAATAACTATAATTAAAATAATTATTAAAGAAAAAATCCAGTAATTTACAATTATGGCATTAATAATGTATAATGACAAATTGAATTATTAAATTCTAGTAACATTTAATTTTATTTAATTAGCACTCAATACTGATTCCTGTCAAAATGTACTTGAATTAAGATTATAAAAATGTAATTTAAAAAAACAAAATTAGCCTCTTTTTACTTTGAGATCATTCTGAGGTTAAATAGCTACTGATTTAAAATCAAAATATTTTATTACTCATAAAAAGCTATTTATCGGTGGTTTCTACTCAACATAACATTTTATTTATTTTAATATATATTTATTTAAGACACTTGGATATTTTTTAAAGATATGCTTAATGTCCATGATTTTTATCTGAAACAAATCTGAAAAACTTCAACAAAGACAACATGAAAAATATGATCACTATTTGGAAAAGGTCATTTTAATTATTAAATAAAACCTGCAAGATATTAACAATGCACTAACAATGCTTTTGGATAAGTAAAATAAAAAAGTGCTTAAAAATAATATGGCATGATGAATTATTGACTTAATTGAAACGTATTTTGTCAGAATAAAAAAAAATATTATTATTATTTAATTTGAATAATATTATGCCTAAGTACTGCAACTTTAGAAAAGGCACTATATAAATAAAACATTGTTTGTTTGTTTGTTTGTTTGTTTGTTTAGTGATCTAAACATTTTTTGTTTTAAAATGTTCAAAGTCCTAAAACTTTTAACTTTTGAGTTCTAGATTTTTGATGTGGACTCCAACTTTTTGATGTCACTGTGTTTACGCATGTGTTTACATCCCCCTTGTACCTCTTTGAGTGTTTATACCTGATCAGAGGCTTCGTAATCTATACTCTATCCCCCCTGCTCTCTCTCCATCCTCCTCTAAAACTCTTCTTTCATTTAAAGCTTAATCTCACAAAGCTCCACCGAGCACATATTTTTCATTTGATTACCAGGGGCCACAGAGAGAGATGGGTGCTGCAGATACCACCATTGCCACGGTGATAACATCATCTCTAGGATGATAGAACCATCTCCACGGCAACCTGATCAAGTATCGGGGTGGCTGGTAGGTGTCTGTAAAAAAAAAAAAAAGGCTGTATGGGAAGCATTAAATCATCTGTGGTAAAGCATAACACTAAAACATGTCATCAAACGCTGAATTCTGGCTCAGTGTGTGCTGTAAGATTACACAGCTGATATCAGAGCTGTTTGCATATGCAAATGCTTTCCATCACAGAGAAACGAGGGAAAGGAGGCTTTATTCCCATCATGATCTTGGGTCAATTTGCAGGAACATTATGACTATCGCTCGTTTTTTTTTAATATGATATTAAATCAATTTTATATTTAAATAATTTCTCTTTTTTTGGTTTAACTAATTAAATCAATTGTTTCATAAAGAACGAATATATTTCATGCATTTCATTGTATTTTTATCAAATAAATGTAACATTGGTGAGCATAAGAGAAAAAACATTAAAACATCTGTCCCTGAACTTTATAGTCTTCAGTAGACATCCAATAGCTTTCTTTTAGACTTTAATGAATATATCTACACTGTAATGTTTAAAAACAAACATATCTTGAAAAATATTTACTAAAGTAAAGTGTGACAACTTGCCCCGGTCTTCCCTACCACTGGAGCAACAGTTGTGTAAGATTATAGCATCAATAAAATGAGCTCATTTCAATGTTCATTGTTGTTTTTGTTACCTTAATTTCTAATGTTATATACTAACTACTAGAAATCACCTCAAAATGGAAGCTAGCATGTGTGTAGAATGTAATAGCTTACAGATTTACTATTTTTAATGCTCCAAAAGTGGCACCTAGTGGCAAAGAATGAATTTGCATTTACATTCAGACCAATGCAAAAAAAAACAAGTGGGTGGGTAAGATGCTAATGTTTCATGTTGACCTCAACATGAAACAGATTGGAATTCTTTTTAAAAATGACTCATTTCAATGATTCAGAGTCGACTCTTTCCTTTGACAGACAATAATTCACTTTAAGCTGTGTTAGCCACTGCAAAAAATGTCCATAATGGGGAACTTTAAAGTGATATAACTGATTGCATTGGATTACTTGATTACTTTTCTCAATTTCTAACAAATGTTTTCAACATAATCATTTCAAACATTTAAACCAGGCAGGGTTAAACGTACAGTAGCACTCAACACTGATTCCTGTCAAAATCCTCAAAAATCCACTTGAATTAAGATTATTGAGAAGTAATTTTAAAAAACAGCCACCACAAAATTAGACCTTAGCACCTCTTTATAATTTTAGGATCATTCTGAGGTTAAATAGCTACCGATTTAAAATCAGTAGTAATAGTAAATTAGTAAAGAACAAAAAAATATGATCATATTACCCCAATTTTAAAGTCTCTGCACTGGCTGCCTATTAGGTTCCGCATCAGCTATAAAATAT
>JAUCMR010000062.1:5445285-5456303 GCA_032357425.1 Enteromius argenteus
ATCTATGCCATATGTACATGTACAAACTACTACTACATATACTGTAAAACATTACTTTGGTGTAAAGCTGCTTTGCAGTGATATGTATCATGAAAAGCGCTATACAAATACATTTGAATTGAATTGAATTGAATAATACAAGAAGTATTCAGATGTAACGCCATTTGGCATAACCGGATACCCCACAACACTGCAGTTGTTGTGCTAACCAGATGCGCTTGCTAAACACAGAGCTATATATACGATTCTGGAACATTCTGATCATCTGAACCCTATAAAAGTCATAAGGTACTTTCTATTGGCCCCAAAGGGACTATGCTATGCCCTTTAGTGGCTGGCTTTTGTGTTAATAACACAGCTTTCCTGAATTAAATTTCTCTCTGTCTCTCTAACGAGGTAACCTTTCCAGATGCCCACTAATAATATTACATTTCCTCCTTTTGGGCCTAGTGAGAGGCCACAGGGAGAGCCGGAGCTCCAGGACTCCTTTATATGAGCTATCATGAAGAACAAGAGTGTGATAAATGCTTCTATGTCAGACAGATGCACGTAAATACAAATACAGGGCTGACCTGTCCTATATAGCCCATTTGATCCAGCCTAAATTGGTTTTAGTCTTAGGTGGTCTGTCGGCGTGTTTTAGCTGGGCAGTTTTCAGCTGGTCAACCTAACACCAGTTTGGCAGGATGGAAAAAGCTAAAACCAGCCTTTTTTCAGCAGGGAGTCTATCTTTTATGAGCTAGTTTGAAGACAGAGAGTGTGAGAAATGCCTTTGCTCAAGACAGATGCACGTAAATACAAATACAAGTCTGGCCTATCATATATATGTGTCTTAAATGGTTTTGTAGTTGGAGCATTGTTAGTCAGTCTAGCTGGCAACCCAAACTAATTACACTAAAAATAGGTTTAGCTAGGCTGGAAGGTCAGTAAACCAGCTAAGGATAGTTTTCTAGCATTAGGTGGTCCGTTGGCTGGTTTTATAGGGGTTTGGGGCACTTTTGAACATAGGTTTATTTAGGATGGGAGACCGGGAAAATAAGTTGGTTTTCCAGTCCTATGTGGACAGTTGGCTGGTTTTACCGAGCTTTTACCAGTTAGTGAGGCTGAGAGACCAACCATTGTAGACCGGCAAACCAGGCCATACTGGTTTTCTAGTATTCTGTGGTCCATTGGCTGGTTTTAGATGGGTTTAGAGCATGTTTCAGCTGGTCAGGCTGGAAAACAAGCTGGACACCTACAACAGTCAAACACCACTTTAGTTAATCTGGGAGACCAGGGTAGACCAGCAAACCAGCTCAGGTCGGTTTTTGTTGAATTAGGTGGTCTATTTGGTGGTTTTTGAATGGCTTAGGATACTTTTCAACTGAACAAGCCTGGAAACCAGCTGGATGCCCAAGACAAACCAGCTAAACAGCAGTTTAGTCAGACTCTGAGACTTCTGTAGTAGAGCAAACCACATAAGAATGGTTTTATAAGGTTTTGAGCACTTTTCAGTTGGTCAGGCTGGGAAACCAGCTGGAATCCCATGCTAAACCAGCTAAACGCTAGATTGGCCAGGCTGGGAGATCAGTAAACCAGCTTCGGTTGGTTTTCTAGCCTTAGGTGGTCAGCTGGCTGGCTGTACTGGGGTTTAACCAGTTTAGTCAGGCTGGGAGGCTGATCGTCGTAGACCAGCAAACCAGCCTAGGCTGGTTTTCTAGTATACTGTGGTCCATTGGCTGGCTTAAGAGTGATTTGGAGCAATTTTCAGCTGGTCAGTCTGAGAAATCAGCAGGACCTCCAAGCTAAACCAGCCAAACACCACCTCAGTCATTCTGGGAGACCATCATAGTACAGCAAACAAGCTAAGGCTGGTTTTCTTGTATTATGTGGGCTGGTTTTAGTGCACTTTTCAGATGGTCATTCTGGGAAACCTGCTTAGACAGTGTTTTTGACCAGGAAATACAATAAACTGCTTAATGTGATGACATAATCAGCAACTAGGCAAAAAAGAAACATAATTAATGTTCCAGTACAAGCTGGGAGGAGTGCAAATGTGACTTAACCACCAAAATTTGCATTTATGGAAAGACGTCACGTCTGTTTTCATTTGCACCGTTCTGCACTCACAATTGTGTCAAGACAGAATGAAATGGTTGGTTAGACGTTTTTTTAAGGGGCTTTCATTTTTAACACTGAGCTTTATTTTCTCCCTCTGCATTGGAGATGATGGTGGGAGAGACGAGATGTGAATGAACACATTGAACGGCACCTAAATAATCAACGGCTTAAGTGTAAGAACCCAGGAACGAAGGCTATAGTCACAGAGGAGGCTGATAGCGCGTCAGCTCAGTCTCCACGTTATCGTGCTACACAAAAGCGCGGCTTTTATCCGTGGTGCTGAATAGGCTGGTATCTGCCTTTCTAGGAAAAAGATTAGCAAGCAAGCATGAGGCTGAGAAAATGCACTGCTCGTACATTCGTATTTGTCTGCCTACTTTTGTGTGGTGACACTTCAGAAAACAGAAATAAACATAGTTTATTTAATATAACATAGTTAACATAGTTTAAATAATAAAAGAGCTCTGAATCTTCTCCTTATGAGATGTGGCAAGATTACACGTCTCGTTCCAGGTATTTCTAGTTTTGTTCCAGGTTTTAATGAATTGCGAGTTTGTCAGAGGGTCATAATTATGCCCTGAACCTAGCCCTGTCTCCCACAAAGAGTCATTTCCTCCCATGAAAGGATCTAGTTCAAAAGGCTTCAAAAGTCATCATTCAATGTTCTTTGTCTGAAATCTGTGCAGGATACAGAGTGTACAAACAGCCCCGGTGATGTGCAGTCGTGTGGGTTCGGAGACAAAGACATAGTGCCGTTCCTTTCTGCCTTCCGCTCCGGTTTTCCCCACAGCACGCGGACATTAATCACAGGGAAGATGTGGCATTGACAGACAGCTGGATATCCCAGCATGCACGCTGTGAGAAAACTTCATTTTTCTCAGCCTCCATCCAACAAATTCCCGCCGATAGGCTATACAGCTTGTACCCTAATTCTCAAACACTTTTCAGGCTTTTTCTGTATTCCATATAGCTTATAATAATGGCTTTTTAAAAGTATCATTTGTTTGGTATTATATATCAGTAAATTTTTTCTATGAAAGGGAGAAGTCTATGAAAAAATAAATCTGGAAAAACTATATCTGTGTATAATATTTTCAGGTTGCATATTGTAAAGATGATACCTGTTGAGTCTGATACAATATTTCAATATTTGCATGTATAGATAGATAGATAGATAGACAAATTGATAGACCGATTCATTGATTGATAAAGTACTTTTATATTACCTAATTAAATTTTTTAAACATTTCTTACCAAAATTCATTTTGCAAGTTTTTATTTTATTTTATTTTATTCTTTTATAAAAAAATTTTACTAGCCTATCTCACAATTCTTTTTTTCTTTTTTCTTTCTTTTTTCTTTTTTCTTTTTTTTCTCAGAATTGCAAGACATAAATTTACAATTTGGAGTTATAAAGTCAGAATTGCGTGGTATAAAGTCAGAATTGCATGTTAGAAAGTCAGAATTGCGTGTTAGAAAGTCAGAATTGCGTGGTATAAAGTCAGAATTGCATGATATAAAGTCACAACTGCGAGATAGAAAGAAACAATTGCGAGTTATAAAGTGAGAATTGCGAGTTATAAAGTCAGAATTGCATGATATAAAGTCAGAATTGCATGATATAAAGTCAGAATTGCGAGTTATAATCATAATTGTGCGATATAAAGTCAGAATTGCGAGATAGAAAGACACAATTGCGAGATAGAAAGTCAGAATTGCATGTTATAAAGTCACAATTCCAAGATGTAAAGTCAGAATTGCATAATATAATCACAATTGTGAGATAGAAAGAAACAATTGCGAGATAGAAAGACACAATTACGAGATAGAAAGTCAGAATTGCGTGTGATAAAGTCACAATTGCATGATATAAAAGTCAGAATTGCGAGTTATAGTCACATATGTGCGATATAAAGTCACAATTGCGTGATATAAAGTCAAAATTGCGAGTTATAAAGTCACAATTGCGAGTTATAATCATAATTGTGCGATATAAAGTCAGAATTGTGAGATAGAAAGACACAATTCCAAGATGTAAAGTCAGAATTGCATGATATAAAGTCACAACTGTGAGATAGAAAGACACAATTACGAGATAGAAAGTCAGAATCGCGTGTAATAGTCACAATTGCACGATATAAAGTCAGAATTGCGAGTTATAAAGTCAGAATTGTGCGATATAAAGTCAGAATTGTGAGTTATAAAGTCACAATTTCTCACTTTAAATCACGCAATTCTGAGAAAAAAAAAAGAATTGTGAGATAAAAAGTCGCAATAACCTTTTTTATTTTTTATTCAGTGGCAGAAACAGGCTTCTATATACTTGTTTGTGACCCTGAACGACAAAACCAGTTTACGGTAGGATATACAAAATATCTTTATGGAACATGGAAACATTACTTAATATCTAATGATTTTTGGCATAAAATATAATTTTGACCTATCCAGTGTTAGCTATTGCTACAAATATACCTGTGCTACTTATGACTGCTTTTGTGATCCAGAGTCACATTTCTAGACTAGCATCAAATTTAGCATCATAATATATAACTGCTAGGTGACCACTTTATTCATTCATTCATTCATTTGGGAGTTTAATGGGTTCTATTTAAAATGGGTTAAACATCACATATACACATATATTGGAAACATCATTCTGATATGCTGAATTGTAACATCAAACAGGTTATGTTCTGACAATGTATTACAAATGAGCAAATGCTCTGAAACTGACTTACATATGAAACAAAGCACATCAAACAGATACCTTATTGTTGTATATATGCTGTCAGGGATTGCAGCTGACAGTAGATTGCACAGGTATGTTTGTTAAATGATTGGTTTGTTTTATGAATTCAGCCGAGATACTGTATGTTTGCCACGCGGTGCAAGCAGTAGGATGTGCATTTGTTCCACAGGTTTACAACATCTCACAGTTGGTTTCCTACTGATTTGAAGACTCATTATTTCAGGTAAACAGGTGGGGAAGCGCTACGGTGAAATCCCGGGAGCACTGGAGCATTAACACGGTCCAATCAGACACCACTTGTTGTTTAGGGTGATTTTAAGTGCTGTAGGTTGTGATGATGTCTCCCAGCACTGATTGATTGAGATTTTTTTCCTTGCTCTCTCCTGTTTACCTCTCTTTATCTCTCCAGTTTATCCCCTCCTTTTTCATTTTCTCCCAAAGGATTTGCCACCTTTCCTTGGATTTTCCAGGACTCAAACCTAAGAGCTCCTTTCAGCAGACTGAGCACAAGATCTGAGATTTGCAGGTGAGCTCTATAAGTGTGCTTACATGCATAAAAAATAGTTATGCATAACAGCATACACATACTTGATAGCTCACTATAAAAAATGAATAAATCAAATCTGTTAATCGCTAAAGGTCTTCTTACAAACATGCAGCTTTTTCATTTCATAGAAAAGTAATTGATGACTGGATGACTATTGCGGTGTTTTTATCAGCTGTTTGGACTCTCATTCTGACAGCACCCATTCAGTGAAGAGAATACATTGGTGAGCAAAAGATGCATTTTAAATACATACAGTAAATCTTACATTTATTGTATAGGCCTAAATATTTTTAAGTACGTCTGATTATCATTTTGGTCTAATATCCATTTAGATCCACTTTTAACCCATCTTAAAGTATTATCACGTGGAGATCACACTGTCAGTCATCCTCCATTACAACTTTATTGCGACATCACGACTCATGAGGGGCCGATCTCTGCTGGTTGGTCCTCTGCGGGCATGTTGTATATTTATGGGGGAGAGAGGCTGACGTTAATGAAGCTGCGCAGACCAGACTCGACAGGCAGCGCTTTCCACCGCGGGCTCGCTCTAATCTCCGTTAAAATAAAAGATAATGAAGCATTTAAACCATCTGAACCTCTTTCAGCCTGTGGCCACACAGAGAGATTTGATACGGAGAGACAAGGCGAGAAGCGATCTGGTGAAAGAGGGAGGCAGGAGGCTGTCATTGTTGGGTCAGAACATTTGATCAGCCTCAAGGCCTGCAGCTGCAAGCTGTGAAGGAGCTGGTAATGCTTGTGCGCCACGGTGTGTGTGTGAGCAGGTTTGTGAATTTTTGGAAATTTCTTACAAATATAGTAAAACATGTTGAAAAATGTGAAACATTTTCAATATCTGAACACCTCATAAATCATGTTTTGCTCCAAATATAATTTTTCTAAGAAAATATAAAAATTAACTTTACAATAAGGTCCAATTAGTAAACATTAGTTAATGCATTGACTAATAATAATTAACAATATGCAATACATTATGTTTTGTTGTGCCAATCTGTTTTATAAGTTGCATCATAGTTATTGCTGGCAGGGCGAAGAGGCATGAGAACGAGGATGAGAGTATATGGTAGCAGTGAATATATGATGGATAGAGATGGCAAGAAAGTGGGAACAAAGAAAGAATAACACACAACAACGGTAAGAAACAGGGTAGGAACTTGTTTGCAGCACCACATGGATCACCTCTGTACTGAAATTACTTTTTTCTCTTCAGCTCGGATCCACAAAACCCCCACAGCCAGCAGAACCCAGATAATTAATGTGTTTCTGTTATCCGGTCAGTCCAGCTCCGTGTCTTTTCTCCTTTAGCCCCATGGAGCAGATACATCTCTGTGGGATCTGCCCTCACCAGCGCAATCAACCCAAACAAAGCCGTGTGATCAAAGTATACTGCAGCATAAACAAAGCTCAAGAGCCCTGTTCGCCTCGCTCAAGCTCCGAGTTTTTGATGATGAAAAGCCACTCAGTGTTCTTACATCTGAAAATGAACTATTTGAAAACATCATGGTCATTTATTTGGTGCATTTGAAAGAAAAGATGTGAGTTTTGAGTTTATTTGGAACTTTGGAACACTCACATAAACTTTTCTAAACATAAAAAAATAAACGTTCCTATAACAGTTTTTTAGCTTGATGCTGTGGAGGAACCTTCAAAAAGTCCTACAATACTAAATTACTTTAAAAGATTGTATAGCTTCATTGGTGCTTATAAAATATTTATTAGTTCCATGGAAGCCATGGAAGAACCTTAGGTTCCTGTGGTGGTAACATGATGCCATAGAAGAATCATTACATTACATGTTTTAAAATTTATGAATGGCTTAAAGGGTTACTCCACCCCAGAATTAACATTTTGTCATTAATCACCTACCTCCATGTCATTCCACATCCAGGAGGCTTGGGACTGTTCCAATGGGTCAATGCAGTCAATGGGACAGTCACAAGTCTCCCGGTTTTCATCCAAAATATCTTCAATTCTGTTCTTTTTACGGCATTAACAGTAACAGTAAATGACAAAATTTTCATTTTGGGGTTAAATAACCATTTAATTGCTGATTAAAACATTTATAAGTTTCCAATGTCATTGAAGATTTTTCATTTTAAAGATGTTCTCTTAATGCCATATAACAATTATTATGTGACATCATAACTTATGAAGGTACATGACATCAGATCCATACAATGTTCATACATTCTACAAAAAATGATTCTTCTATAACAATATGACATCATATAAAGGTTCTATGGAACCACTGGAACTTTTCACTGGCATTACTGAAACTTGCAATAGCTCTAATGAATACATAGAATCTTAAGATTCTACAATCTGATGCCATAGAAGAACCTTTTATGTGACATTATGTTCATTCTTTTGTGGCATTATAGGAACATATCATGTTCTGTAGTGCACAGGAACTTTCAAAATGTTTCCTTCTGGCTTCACTGGAACTTAAAATGGTTCTTCTTTGGCATTATGGGAATATATAATGGTGCTATGGCACCACATGAACCTAAAAGTTTCTTTCATTGATTTATAAGAACTTGTAAAGTTTAAAAAATCCAATGAAACTGTAGAAGCTTCATAAGCTCTAATGCAGTCATAGAATGTTTGTTGAAAGTTGCTATGATGCCATGTAATGATTCTTCTATGGCATCTGGGAATTTATATCAGTTGTAAGCACCAGTGATACCAAAGGATAACCTTTATGAGTTTCCATGATGCCTTAGAAGAACATTTGTCTGACTTCATTCATGTTCTACATTGCCATAATGCCATACATTAAACATTTGTAGTTCCTACGATGTTGTAGAACTTAAGAAGTTTTGTAAAAAGAAAAAAAAACTGAATATGTACAGGATGGCTTTACTTTTCCTTTGCTAACAGACTGATATTGAGCCGATCGGAAGAATCTACTGTATCAAGACCATCAACAACTTTTAATCTTTAAAAGAACCTTATAACCAAGAACCCATAGAGCAAAATATACAGTAGTTCTCGATGTGAAGAGGTTTCCGTACTCAGCCTAAGAGTGTACACACTCATGCACTTTATTGCCAATTTCCATCAAATTCTGTCTGTGCGTGAGAGAGAAGGAGAGGTGGGCTTTACTCATAACATGACTAGTGCTTCTTCTGCTTGATGATGTGGAGTGAATGTAAAACAGCCCCGTGGAGTGAGCGAGAGGGGAGTGCTGGGAAAGCAGCGGTGGTAATATCTGCTGTCTCACCTCAGCGCCTCTCCTCATCTCTCCTTGATTAGCTGCAGAAACGCAGTTTACTCTTCACCCCTAATGAAGAAAATGAGAAAAATAGATATGTGTGTGTTTGGAGTGGGGAGGTTGAAGGAAGAGAGGAAAAAGAGACACAACAGCTTGTTTTGGTGAGTCGTCCTTCTCTTCCCTTCAGGCAATCTGTTAAAGGAATCGCTGACCACCAGCTGGGAGAAACACACTCGTGTTCAAGTGTACTCTGGTCTGCCACAACCTTTTTGAGTCCTAATTGAGGATGACAAGGCAAAGTGTTTTTTTTGACACTTCCTTAAGGCATGAAAAATCCCCATAAGCACTTCCTGGAACAGACACAACACTCATTAAAAGGGTTCAACCTAATGTCTGTGTGCCACAATAGTGGGATAGTTGCATATTTTATAGCTTTATTGCTCCGGCTTGCCTGCTTGGCTTACATAGCATGTGGATTACTGTAAATACACCACTTGTTCCTTTTTACAGACTGAGGGATGAGTCTAAACTACATTTATTTGTAAATGTAGCTTTGCTTTGTGTAAATGAAAGGCTACATGTAGCTGTACTTAACAATGAGAATAGGCGCTATTGGTTTAAATATCAGCATATCTGTGTTTTGGCTAGTATGGTTTTGTTACTGTAAAAGTGTAGAAGGCCTAGCCATGGATATAGATCACCATTTATAGCCACAGTTTTTCTACAAATACAGTTTAACTATAGTTAGTGTAGCAAAAGATTTTGCTACAATGATTTAACAATATATGCCTTTTTTTCTTTTTTTTTTGTAGTAAAATCATGGTTAATTTTCATAAATTAATGATTTTGAACGAATCATCTGAATGCATTCGCAACAACATTTTGAGATATCTTGGTTTATTTTATTTTTTTTTTTACTTATCTGTTAATTTATTTATTTATTTGAGATTTACTTTCAAGTGTTTTTAATGTAAACTACTAACACTTAAAGTACTCACATGCCTTTGACAGCCACTTTCTGTCAAAACAGATACAGTTAGGAGCTGTAAAGGCCCGGATCTATTCTGGAAAAGGGGGCAGGAACTAGCAGCTCATTCACATTTAAAAAGACAGGCACGAAAAACCGAGCGTTTCTGCTTCCACTCAGAACAGGCATTTTCAAAATGATTTAATAAATGATCTGTGGTGTATTTTGAGCTGAAACTTCACATACACATTCTGGGGACACCAGAGACTTACATTACATATTGTAAAAAGGGGCATATGTCTCCTTTAAAAACGGTCCAACAACGAATACCGTAAAACTTGAGAAGCATGAAATCTGTTTTTATGGTAACATCTCTCTTTCTACACCTCTCAGAGGTCTAAGTCTGGCTTCTCCTGGGTTCCTGAACCTGAAAGAGAAGTGGCAAACTGTGAGTGCCCTTGTCAAAAAAGTACATCACCCCATAACTGCCGAAGAATCCTCCTGCTGCTGCAAGGAATTCTGGGTAGGAGTGTGTGGGGATGCTGTTAGGGTTCATAAAAGTCAATCCATGGGGGATTTACACGTATGAACTGAAGCTAAACCTAATCAACATACCGCTGAGATCAATAAATCAGACTTTAAGCCCTGTAACTGCAGGCTCTAAAGAAAAACCAACAGCAAACAAAACGTTCCTGATTGCAGTATAATTTTTATTTAGACAACCACCATTCGTGCCAATTTTGATCATGATCGTTATCGCAATCGGCATTATCATCATCGCAGTGCTGTATGACAGCATCATTATTCTATAGGAATAGCCTACAGATGCAGATCATCTACAAGGACACATGATGGGACACGCTCATGGAAAGCCATTGTGTGTCGTGATGATCTAGATCGTTTTCTGTATGTGCGACCCTTTAGATTTATGAATGCATAAATATGGACCATCTCGCTTGAAAATACACAATGACTCTCAGAGGGCAAAATCAAACTCTAGTGGCTTCAATTATACGCTGTATAAAAGCCAGTGGGGAGAATCTATTGTTTGTGTTCAACAGCGGGCTGCAAATCCATTGTGTGGCAAGTACATGTGTGTGGAAAAACCAAATGTGTGTGAAAAGCCTGACTTTTAGCAACCAATTTTTTTTTTTTTTTTTAGTTGTGGTTTTGTTTTGCATTGGTAATTTTCATTTTGTTTTTATGCATATATATATTAATTTCCATTTTGTTTTTTATCCTTAGTTGTTTAAATCCATTAATTATAGTTGAGACGTCATTTACATATTTTTTATATTTTATTTGTTTATTTGTAATTATACTAATTAGTAGCATGTCTATTCCGCACGTCCTGATTTTGCTGAGTTAGGCGTGTTCCTGGGTCAACATATTTTGTTGACCCTGGAACAACATTTTATTC
>JAUCMR010000062.1:5465296-5476465 GCA_032357425.1 Enteromius argenteus
AGAGAGAGAGAGAGACGTGCAGCTTATGTTTGGATCATGTTTCGTTAGACAATGGAGTTTGTCTGATGCTAACAAGTTGTCTGGGTGTAATGGGTCGTATTATAGAGGATTCTCAGTATTTGGTTTGTTTTGAATTTTTATTTTTTCCTTTTTCTTTTACTACTTTGGGATTAACTGCAATGCTGTTGTCATCCGTTTCACGTTTTAATGTATGTGCCTTTGACTAAATAAATTTTTTAAATAATCTTTAAAATGAATGTAATAGAAAAGATTAAAATTAACATTTTATATTTAGTATATATATGTCTGAATATGCCCTGGATCATATTTCACTTAAAAAAATCACAAGTAAATAAAGTTTTTTGTTTGTTTTAACTAAACTGAAATTAATGTAAATTAATTAAACAGATATTTAAAATAACTACTAAAACTAAAAAAAAACTGGCTATTTAGTAAGCAGAAGAAAAAATAAATAAATAACAATAAAACATTAAAAACTTTTGACTGGTATTGAATATAAAAGAGCTATCTGAGTGTATCTAGATATTACACTAAAACGTTTTTGCACAAATTTTAAAGAAATTAAATTTTTCGGGTTTTTTGAAAGCTTTCACTTGGTAATGTGCTTAATACTCATTCAAAAGTATAATTTTTGGTCTTTTATGACTTAGAAAGTATTATAAATAATTATAATAAATAATAATATCACCCTGAGAGACAAAACAGGAAAATAATGTAAAAACAAAAAGTGCAACTGGATAGTTGAGTTCTCGTTAAACATCAATAGATTAATCACTGGCAGGATTGCTGAAGCATGTGGGTGAGTGTGTGGGCGAGCGAGAGAGAGACTGCTAGTGTGTTCATAGTGAAAGTGACTTTTTTGTATCGAATGCAAATTTCCCACCTGGGGTGAAAATAAGCCAATCAAAGCAGCAGGAAGCAGATGGAATAAAAATCCTCATTGGTGAACGAGGTCGTACTCTGTCACAGAAGTTTGGCAGGCCTAAGCAAGTGTCACAGGTACACAACGCAACCTCTCCATTACACTCTTATCTACTCTCCCATACAGACGCTGACAACTTTACAAAGAGAAGAAAGAGACATTTAACTCTGAACCAAAAGCAGCCCGCCTGGATCACATTCAACATCTCTGGTGAGACACTTTAATTCTGTTTGATTCTCTACAGGAAAGGTTCCATTCACTCATGCGCTTCAATGGCGATCCCAGATGATGATGCAAAACAATTTTAATCTAACAAGTGACACACAGTAGTTGCAATGTAGCTAAAATTCCAAAAATAATTCAAAAATAATTCAAATGCTCTCTATTTCTTGTCCTTATTTTTATTTTGGGGAACTTTTGTTTAAATATGTTATACTTTCACTTGTATACATGCAGTATTCTTTAAAATCAAACAGGCTATTTATTTATTTATTTATATAAATGCACATTAAACCAGTTCTAAAAATCAATAGCTATTTTTAAACTTAAGAAAAAGTGTACTTTTCAAGTCAAACATTTCACAAAAACATGTTTTTAGGTTTAAAATATAAAAGAATATATATAAAGAGTTTATTTCCAAAAAACAGTTTTGTTATCATCTTTTATTGTGTTTTATTGTATTAGTTAGCTGTATTTTATAAAAACGTAATTTTTGAAAACAAATTCTTTATATATTGTTATGCATTTTGTGGTCATCACAAATAAGTGGACTTGATTTGAACATCTTCTAAGTTTAAACTAGTTTATAAACAGTTGCTAAAATTGCTTTAAAAAAGAACATTGAAGTTACTTTTATGAAAAGCTTCATTTGTTTGCAGATGCCTCTTGGTGTGATTATTTTATGTGATGCTATGACTTTTATACATTTGCGTCCAAATACTCTTTGAGACCTCTAAACATAACTTGGAAACATTTTGCATACTGTGTACAACACATACAAATTGAGTGTAACTGGCCCGTATTGCTGCCTAACTGATAGGTGAAGGAAGTTGACGGCCTGTAGCCCAGATTATTGGGTCTGTTACTGTAAGGAATGTGATAAACACCAAAATATGTGTTTATAGTTTTCTTTCCTCATACATTACAGTAGACATCACCATAGTAACACACCAGTCTGGGATGAAATGAATCAGATGGGTGTCATAGTGCTGGAAAGAATCTGGCAACCTGCTTTTCCAGTTAAAAGAAACAAAGGGTGATTCATTAGTAATTTGATTTATGAATGATCTTTCCATTGAAATAAAAAGAGAAGATTCATATAATTATTCTCATATAATTGTGATTACACAAAAAGTTCCACCTTAAAGACACAAATTAATTCATTTTAGTAATTACTTTTTAAATGTAAGTTTATAGGCAAGCTTTTTAGCATTTATTTATTCGTAAAATATTTTTATAATTATTAATAAATAAAAATTTGAACTCACAAACAGGAATATTTAGATTTGAGTAAACTGAAAATGTTAATTTCACTAAAGTGCACTAATCCAAATAACTTTTTAATGTGGAAGAAAGGCTAAAACTCAATGTTTCAAAGCTTTGGTTGAACGTGTTTCTTAGGTTTCTTAAGTTTTTAATTTCCTTTATTTACTCTTGGTGTGAACATTATCTATTGTTAGCATAGCTCCCCCCAGTTTTACACACATTCCATAAAATGATCTTCTAGGTCATCTTCGGATCAATAAAAAGACAAATATAGGTCAGATTTCAAGTAGGAAGCTTGTTAGTGGAACAGATGACACAGGTAAGTCCTTCCCATACAGCGTTATGCACAAATGTATAAGAGAATTTTCCACAGTTGACTAAGAAACCAAACTAAATAGGCCATTCCAAGGAATGTCAATAAGCTCAGTTCTAGTAAATAATGTCATTACTACTATCACTCTGCTGAATCCAATTTTTATCACGTGTTTTTTTTTTTCTTTTATATCCTGTTTATATCCTGTTGTTGTTCTCTTTGCATAATATGATATGCAATAATATGAAGCTTCAAAACAACATACGTACAACCTTAGCAAAAATTAACATTGATGATATGATTTGTGAAGGTCCAGTAATGCAACAAAGTTGAGAAAAATCTAGCTTTATGCAAATGAGCAGCATCCTGATGGGAAAACCCATAGGAATACACTGGAGATTACGTGACCCATGTCGTGTGAGATCCTGCAGTTGAGTACAGACTATTATGTTAACTTAAAGGTTACATTAAATGTTACTTTTTGCAGATAGAATAAAATACCATCTTATTTTTAACAAGCTATACATCTCATTTGAGCACACAAATAACATTAAAAAAAACTAAAACCTCATGGAAATCACAATTTTGTAGCATTCAACATAAGCAGCAACCACAAAAATGACAAATTCATAGCACGAAACAATGATGCATTAAATACTTTTGAATATTAAAAGCGTGTACAATAACCATTTGTCTTGTGCTAAAACATCCACCATCTTGGATTTTTCATTGACGTTATGAGGTATCATAGGAGGCTGTTTAAGTTGCATACCTTTTACAACAGGGTCTATAATGCCCTGAAACTACATTTTGAAATGATCGGGTGGCAACATTATTTTATAAAGTTCAGCAGACAAACATTTCAGGATACTTTGGGATTGGGATTCACAGCGTTAGATGATTTTAATAAGTGCTTTGTTTAATGCTGATCACATGATCGTATAATACAAGCTATGACTGCACCATTGATATAACTGTTCAACTGAAGGACAGGTGGACCTTTTATGTATGCAAAGCAGTTAGACACACTGTAACATTCCTGTGCAAATGTGTCTGCATGTGTGGTTGAGCATGGCACGAAGAACACCTACGCAAAATTTACCTCTTTGAACATACAAGACCTTTGTTTTCTCTCACTGATCGCAACTGTAAACTGGTATAACGTCTACATTTAATTACATGTGCATTTTTGGCACAAGATGTATGTTTACTATTACAAGAATGTCGTCAAGTGTGCTGTTACTCTTATGTGCAACAAGTTTTATAGACATCGTGATAGTAGGGAGTATGGAGTTTGATGGTGCGATGTAATTTTTTGGGCTAAGGGTTGTTGGGTCGAATCCCACAAGGAACAAGCTATAAGGCATCTATATGTTTGCCCAAGTTGGGCTTTTCTAGTGCATTGTATGAAATACACATTCCTTTCCATTTCTTTCAATAGAACTGGATCATGGTCCTTCAAGCCAGTGGTGTCATGAGTATCCCAGCTACTATGAGTGTTGATAACCAGCTACCTGCTTCTTGGACAACCCACTACAACTGCACTGATGGTAAACTTTCTCCTTGGTTAGGTTTCTTATCTAAAACACTAAGTCTAAGAAGGTCCACCATCCAGTACAGATTTTAGGTTGTAGGTTTTGTTTATAATCTAATCGGCTGAGACTTTTCTGGCAGGTTAATCATTTACTCTAGCAGTCACTGCTGGCGTTACTAGGTTATCAGTTGCATGCACTGGGGACCATGCACAGATAGTGAAAGTGATTCACACGTATCTAGAAACCATGTGCAGTACTTTTATTTACACTTTTTACATAGTGTAACTGAATGCCAAGACCAGTTCAGCAGCATATATTTTATATTGGATATTGCTCCCCACACATGTGATGCTAGTGTGCTGGAGTGATCTACAGATCAGAGGTCTTCATACCTGCTTGGAGATCAAGTATCCTGCAGAGTTTAGTTCCAACCTTGAACCAGTTAATCAAGGTCTTCAAGACTGCTTGAAAATCAGTTTGTTGAAGCAGGTTGTGAATAAACTTTGCAGGACGATGGGTCTTCAGAAGCAGGGTTGAAGACTTTTGCTCTAAGTAATACAAACAAGACTTCCTTAAAGGGAGACTCCACCCCAAAATAAAATGTCATTCCAAACCCATAAAAGCTTAGTTCGTCTTCAGATCACAATTTAAGATATTTAGGATGAAAACCGGGAGGCTTGTGACTGTCCCATTGACTGCCAAAGGTATCTTTCCACTGCATATGTTAATTGCATACAACGGATGCTGTTCAAAATGGTGCTACGGTGACATTACGGTGCCGAATCTTTAAATAAAGTGGTTATTTTTGTTATTTTCGTAGCTTCATAATGTTTCGGTTGAACCACTGATGAAAGATGCAGCACTCAGATGACGTCTTTCATACTTTTCTGCACCTTGACAGTGGTAATTGTTTGGCAGTCAATGGGACAGTCACAAGCCTCCCGGTTTTTATCCTAAATATCATAAATTGTGTTCTGAAGACGAACAAAGCTTTTATGGGTTTGGAACAACATGGTAAAAGGCTGCTATGAGAAAAGGCTAAAAACTCTAATGCATTAGCCTAGTACCCAGGGCTCAATCTTTATGTTACGTGACATAATGATGTCATGCCCTGCTTTAAGTTCCAGCAAAAACCCTACTTGTACCACTCAAATTAGAAAACATTATTATAAACTAACCGTTATGAATCGGACTGCAATAGTTTGAACACTGGCTGGTTATGAACTGTGATCAAATATTGATTTTGGATCATTTTTAACCCCAAAAAAGTTACAGACTGCAGTTTTAATCATCCTGATTCACCAGCAAACTTTGTCAAAACACTATGACTGAGCTGGTCCACCAGTTTGAACAGCTCCTAATCAGGTGTGCATTTCCCAAAAGCTAAACTATGCAACATTTCTTTGCAAACCTTACATCAGTTGGTGTATTTCATCTGTCCTTATAACACTGGCTCAGTTAATTAAGTAAACCATGTTTGATAACAACAGCTTTTCTCTGCCCAGGTCATGCCATAAATCTGACATATGCAACCATTAAACAGATTAAATATTCACTTATACCTGTAATCTCCCAGATGAAGGTTAGTTTTAAAGTAACCAACATTTTAATTTTAACAGTTTGCGAATGACTCACAATTGTATCCTAATGTAGTTACTTGGTGTTTGGTAATAAAAGCCCTGCTTTGCATCAGCAACACTGACTCAATGACAAACAAGGTGTTCATGAGAAGACAACTGATGACACCTGTATTCGTAGCAACTAATGAATCATTTGACTGTAAATTATAAATATAATAATATTTTATGTGTCAGGAAGTCATTCATGCAATGGTATCATGAACCTACTGAACCACTACTTCAATTAGGGTACTGTAGACAAAACAAATATTTTAGCATTTCAGCAATTATTAAATGATCAATATGTTTTGACACAATCAGAAAATAGCAACAGAACTTGTCAAGGAGTATTAACCTTCAACTTTAACCACTCAATCTATTGAGAGCCATAGAGGTACAGAGGACACATTAACTGCACAGTAACAAGTCTGGGCAAACTACTAGGCACCAATCAGAGGCTGCATATTCATGATGATGTTACAAAGTATTTGATAGTATTTTAAAACTACAAAACTACAAAAAACTAACGTATTGTGATATAAAATATGAAGCCATTTTCATTAACCCTATTGAAACACTTGTATCATAAATACTGCCCATCCTACTGGAACCTGGTTTATGCTGGTTGGTTCTAGTCAAGTTTTGTGTTTTTAGTGAAGTTGGTTGACCAAAAGAATGTCTTGCTGGTTTATCTAAGGACAGTAGATAAAAATACTAACTGGAGCAGAGTGAAGTGAAACTGTTTCAAGCTAGGGTGTGTTTCCCAAAAGCATTGTTAGCTAAATATGGTTGCAAGCAGAGCTCTTTTTTGAAAACTCATCTTATCCGCAGTGACTTCCAGTTACATGAGCCGGCTCTGGTCTCAGGATCTTCACCCACAAAACTGGAGCAAGTACCAGGTGTGGGAATGGCTCCAGCAGACGCTGGACATGCACCAAATCGATGCCACCAGCATTCCCTTCCAGAACTTTGACCTTGACGGGAGGCAGCTGTGCAACATGAGCTTCCAGGACTTCACCCGGGCGGCCGGATCTGTAGGTTCCATTCTCTTCCAGAGCCTGACAGACCTGAAGTGGAATGGTAAGATCCAGAAGTAGTAGGGGTTGCATTTCTGTTGAAAAGAAAACAGCATATGCTGGTAAGGTATGTTTAAAGCATGGCAGCTAGTTTGGGTTGGTTCAAGCTGGTCTTGAGGTTGGTTATGAGCTGGTCCTGAGCAGGAGCTAGTTGGTCAACCAGCTTAGGACCAGCACATGACCAGCTTAAACCAACTCATGACCAACTAAGGACCAGCTTAAACCTGCTCAAACCAGCTGCCATGCTTCAAAACGTATTAGTATATGTTTTCAACAGGGTACCCTGAACATGATGGTAATGTGATTTTGCCATGTTCCTAGATCAACAATCTTGTTGGTCTTGGATCAACATTGTTGTAAACCAGTTATCAGATTGTTACGGTTGGGTTTAAGAGTTGACATTGAGTTATCATTTCTTGTCAACCTGCAATTTCCTTCTGATAGAGTATGTTATGATTTGGCTTGATGTAGGGATAGGGTTTGACTTTTAGTTGTTTGCTATAGGAATGTTGTTTCATACAGGATGCTAATCAAGGTTGCGGGAAGCAAGGTCAAAGCCTTTGTATAACCCATGTTTGATTCCCAGTTTGTAGTCTTTTCCCAGTTCCATTCTCCTCTTTCTATACCAATCGTTTCCTGTATCTCTTTGACTGCCCTATAAATACTATTCTTTTGATTGTAATCCTAGAACCTGTCCTAGTTGGTAAAATCATATTGACTGATCTACAGATTATTTGTTCATCTTGCCTCTTCTTACAGCGTGTTTCATACTTTTCACACCCAGTAGAAGCATTATTTTGTGGAAAAAAATATTATTGGTTCTCATAAGCATGCTTGAAAAACTCCAATTATTGAGCATGTGTCCCTCTTGTATTCATTATGGTATAGTATGTAGGAATTGAGCAATGAATTTCTTACATTTTCTATCTAAGTAAGTAATTTCCATGAAAAATTCCCCCTTAGATATTCCCATGAAAATGTTTTTAGAGTAATAAATGATGAAATGTATTGTACGTTTCCCTGTGCTATGGTATAATGAATCCAGGAGGGGGTTGCTAACAAGACCCAGAGTTTCATAACCAGTCAGTGCTAAAAGTTTGATACACTTTCCATTACAGTGTATTACTAAACTTAATAAAATCCAGAAAAACGTATACAGGTGACATGTGAGAACTGTACTAACAAGTTAAACTGGTTTAAAACAACATGATGGGGGAGTGAATTGGAAATTTGATGGTAGCCGTTGCAAAACATGTACTCTGTTATTAAGAGTTTTTTCTTATTTTGTCTTTTCTTATTTAATGTCTCACAGGTCAGTATGGTCAAACAGATATGTTTACACCAGGGGACATTAAAACAGAAATAGAGAGTAAGTATCAACACACAAAGTAAAACTAAATAGCTTTCGGTTTCGTTTCAACACTTTCAGCATAAGTACACACAATATCAGAGACGTATCATTGCTGAAAACTGAAGTTTACAGGTTCTCTTGAAATACTTATAGACTTTTCACATCACATTTTTTGTAACCAAGTGCTTCATTTTCCACAGCAGACTTCCCTTGTTCAATTCTCCCCTTCAAGGAAGAATCCAACTTTTACAACACTTCAGGTACCTGTGAAATTACTCAATGATTTGTATTATTTTTATTATTATTATCTGTTAACCTATTTCCTGTTAAAATAAGATTATTATTTAACCTAATGGTTTCACAATATCATGTCATATGTTCTCTTTCCTCAGAACTGTTTGATATTAAAAACTCATTCCAGCCCAACACCATATTATCCTCACCAGCTCCTTCAAGCCCAGGTAAACAATCTGAATTTGAATGATCCTAAATCTAGCGCTAAAAGCAGCATTCTGCTTACTTCCTTTAATATAAAAAGCACTATGCCAGTACCATGGTATGGTGATTGTGTTTGAGGGTAATACCATGGTGAATGTCAAAAAACATTAGTAGTGTTTAAGATTATCGCATTTTATATCACAAGTACCCAGGGAATGCGTTAACTGATTCAATTGTATGAATAAATCTTATCATAAACATACATGCATAAATATATCTCTTTTAACATGCTTGCAAATAAATATTTTTTTATTGACAAAGGTTTATATATATATATATTATTATGCAATGCTTTTTGCCCCGGGTTTTTCCTTGTATTCTGTGTTGCGTAACTGCAGGCCAATTAGATAGTCATCCAGTGCCGTTGCAAAGCTACTGATATGAATCAAAGTCTTTACAGCCCACCCACAGACACTTAAACACAGTAACACATAGGAAGTAAAAAAACATGCATTGACTAGTTAATCGCCTGTTTTTTAAACTGTGATTTATCTTTTCTTCCATGGAATATGAAAAGATCAATCCGTGAATATTGACTACAAAAAGTACCATTAAAGGAATAGTTCACCCAAAAATGACAATTCTGCCATCATTTACTCATCTTCAAGTAGTTCCAAGTGCCGAACACAAAAAAAGATATTTTGAAGAAGTTTGTAACCAGGCTGTTTTGTATCTGTTTTGTATCTTTCTTTGTGTTCGGCAGAACAAAGAAATACATACAGGTTTGGAACTACTTGGGAATGAGTAAATGATGGCAGAATTTTCATTTTTGGGTCAACTATTCCTTTAAAGTAGTCTATATGCCTCATCTTCAAAGCCAGTTGAAGTTATTATTCGCAAGTTTTCCATGATCCAAAAAGAAACATGAGCTGTCCCTTTAATGACACTGGTTTCATTTTAATTTTCTCATTTCAGATCCCAAGCGATCACAAGTCAAAAGACACAGTGAGTTGAAATTTTCCACATATTACTTTCCTAAAGGTTTTTTTTTTCTGTTAATGTGTCCTGAACTACACCCGGCAGTTGTTTTAAGAGAACCTGACAGCAGCACATACCGAAACCTCTGGCACGTGGATGAAGCTGCTTTAGTTTCCTTTCTCTTCTAACAACGCTCACACAGTCTCATATTTCCACAGACCCTCGTGGGACACACCTGTGGGAGTTCATCC
Source organism: Enteromius argenteus (assembly GCA_032357425.1). Classification (NCBI taxonomy): domain Eukaryota; kingdom Metazoa; phylum Chordata; class Actinopteri; order Cypriniformes; family Cyprinidae; genus Enteromius; species Enteromius argenteus. Next base: position 5,475,286 of record JAUCMR010000062.1, read on the forward strand.
GAGACATTCTCCTGAACCCCGAGCGCAACCCCGGCCTTATCAAATGGGAGGATCGCTCCGAGGGGGTTTTCCGCTTCCTTAAGTCGGAAGCTGTGGCTCAGCTTTGGGGCAAAAAGAAAAATAACAGCAGTATGACCTACGAGAAACTCAGTCGAGCAATGAGGTAACATCTTCTCTGGAGTTCTGCAAGTTTTTAAAGGACTCTGACCAGTATTCTGAGCTTCTCACATGTTTCTTTCTCTCCGAAGGTATTATTACAAACGCGAGATCCTGGAACGGGTGGATGGACGAAGACTTGTCTATAAGTTCGGCCGAAACGCTCGAGGCTGGAGAGAGTCTGAGAAGTGAAGGACTTCACATGTAGCTTCAAAGTGAAACTTGTATTTATAACATTATAGCCATTTGAGTTGTTTTTTGAAGTACTTGTCTGTCAACTTGTTATTTGATTCTATTTTTAGATGTTCTTTACATTGTTTACATTACAAATGTACCACTATTTTATATGCATTTGACTCTAAAGGCATACATGTTTTTGTATCAACTGTGAAAAACTGGTTAACTGGCTTTTGGAAATGAGAAACCAACTCCAGTTTTGCTTTAAAATGGCTTCATTTGTCTTGAATGTCATAAAGTAGAATGAACTCACTTTAGAGAAGACTTACCCTGGTAAAACAGCAAAGGTGTTGGAATGAAGGACTAAGATGTATAAAAAAAAAAGCACTAGGTTCTGGTCTTTATTAATGTGGCTGTCAATGAACCACAATAAGCCACAATTTAAAGTTTTTATCAATGCTTGTTTATATGTTGTGCATTTTATAGTTAAAGTTATTAAAAAAACAAATAAAAGAGTTTTTTAAACACTAAATTAAGGTTTTTTATTTCTTGCGACAAACACAGAACCTTTAATAGCCATTTTGTATTTATTTTGTTTATTTTCTATTAATCAAATTTAAATTGTGCTAGATAGACAAGATTTCAACTAAAAAAATTAGCCCACAGATGGATTATAAATTTTCTATTAATAATTAATAATAATTGATAATTATATGATTCTTAAATATGTAATATGTTAAATATGTTAAATCATTATTCAACAGTGTATATATATATATAGTTGTGTGAATATAAGTATTTAATATATTAATAATTTATTATTTTTATTAATATTGTAAATAAAATA
>JAUCMR010000062.1:5482418-5493967 GCA_032357425.1 Enteromius argenteus
GACGGGACTTTATGGCAGTCTTCACTACAAATCCCATGATTCCAAACCTTCTTTAATCGCATCATCCAGGAGCTTCTGGATCGCTCGGGTAAAGCTAGAGGATTGAAGCTGATTTTGTTTACATGATTTTTGGCTCTTCCTGAAAGAAGAAGGGCGGAACAGCGATGAAAATGGACTTAAATGCCATCATAGAGAAGATGGAAACGGGCGATCAGGACGCCGCGCTGACAGCATTACAGACCTTTAATAAAGAGGTACATATCAGATACACGTAAAGCAGGACTGTTATAAGGTGATGCATGGGAATATTCTGGGAGGAAGTGACTGTTTTGTGCATATAGAAAATGTTTCTTGTTTGATACCATTATATCCTACGTAGGTAAATATATATTTTTTAGAGTTTGCTGCATTGTGACACTTGGCTGTTACAACTGTGCAATGCAATTTTAAATTATTAATGAGCTCCCTTGATCAGAACAATACATTATGTTTTAAATTTAACTGGTAAATTATATCAAATGAACGTCATTTACCTGTATAGATGTGGATATTTATTAGAAAGATTATGTTTTTACCTAATATTCTACAAACAGGAATAGAATAGAATATTGTAATAAAAGAGAAAAATATAATAATCAAATAAAGAATAATATAACAATGGGTTTGTTCATGTTGCCAGTTATCGTGTTGTTACCCTGACATGGTATACATAAAGCCAATACATAATTCTTTGTCAAATAATATATCTTGAAATGAAGCTGACATGCTTTAATGTCAACAGTAATGCAGACCTTCCCTGCAAAAACATAAATTTTTTAGCAATACATCCCATTAAAAGGTTAAAAAACAAAATCAGACAGGCCTTTGAATTCTTAACAAATGATCCACATGAGAAATAGGTTAGTGGGTGAATTTCAATCCGGCCAGAAACCATTTTACCAAAAAAGAAAGTCATATGAGTCAAAGAACTTTGCATGACGTGGGTTGGATTAGGACTCTGGCAACACAAATAGATTTCTTAGGCTGATCCTGATGACTGGTGAGCCGGTATCACAGAGGTTCATGCGGTTAAGCGCTCTAATCGTGCTTTAGGACAGAACTGATGTGTCACTGATACATATCAAGAGATTATAAATTAGTATTATAACTTAATTGAATTAGCGTCACATCACTTTCTCATCGATGGATCCTCTGCTGTGAATGGGTGCCGTCGGAATAAGAGTCCTAACATCTGATAAAAACATCACAGTAATCCATGCGACGTCAGTCCATTAATTTATGTCGTTGGATGGACTTCTTCACTGAAGCATTATTATGGATTAGACTTATATTTTGACCAGAAGTAATGGTTTAAAATTGCCTTAATGGTGACTTTCTTTATTACAAGCATGCAGCTTTTTGTTTCACAAGATGTGAATTGATGGACTGGAGTCATGTGAATTATTTGTGATGTTTTTATCAGCTGTTTGGACTCTCATTCTGACGGCACCCATCCACTGCATGAGCAAGTAATGTTAATGCTAAATTTCTCCAAATCTATTCCGACTTCATCAAATGTAATTATTATAGATGGACCATACATTAAAGTATCTTTTGTATTCATGCATAAAAGCTTGTGCTTGTATTTCACATTGTTGTTTATTCTCTTTTAGAAATCACAGTGTTTTTCTTTTACCCCTGGGGAGGAGGAAGACAGAGAGGTAAGCCTTACTCGACATCGTAATGCAAGCAGTCAGCAATTCAACCCTGAACAATGAGCTTTTTAATGCTTTGTCTAGCCTTTCTAGATCCATTACTTTCAGTATTTATAAATATTCATTAATATTTCAATGACAAAGTCTTCAATTGATTTCCAATAAATATAAGAAGCTAGTGTGCTTATATCAGTTGATGTCAAATAATTCATATTTTATAGCCCTGCTATTGTAATGTGTTCTTTATGTGCTTTTTTTGCCTGCATTTTTGGTAGGATGGACATTTGAAAGAGGTATATGAGTAGCTCGGTGTTTTAGATGTAGTATAGCATTAGCTAAGAACCCAAAGCCTATTTCTCATTCCTGATTGGATAATGCTAGATGCATCTGCTATTTTGACTTCACTGTATGTCAAAGAAGGTGTAACATGACAGGATCATTCCAAAAATGTAAAGAAATACACTTTGGGGTTTTATAAGATGACACTGTGTTGAGATGGATGGGGAATGTTTCATGGGAATCAATGTGGTTCAGAAACAGGCCAAAAGTGATATCTTTATCTGTATGCTGTCTCACTTGAATTGCAATATTTTCCCATTTGAGCACGCTGGTGATGTTGAAACTAGAAGTCGATCAATATGAGCCTTTAAGTGGCCAATGCTAAACCAGCGGTTCTCAACTGATGGGTCATGACATGAAAATGGCTCGCAGGTCTGTACTGGTGGGTTGAGGAAAGCAGAGAAAAATCAATGTTTAATGCAAACTATAAAATGTTAGTCATAAATTCATCCAAAAATAGAATATAGCTTTAAAAGAAAAACAGAAGAGCGAGATATTTTTTGTAGATTTGGCTAATACTATATTTAACTATCACCTTGGTTATTCTTTTATTTTTTAGTGTTAAATTCTGTGGTCGTTCTGGTCATCCTGTTCCCAAACTGCACTTTTGCTGACCATATTTTTGCTTTTGCCTCTAATATGAACTGACATGCAGTAGACTTCAATGTTGTTGTTTTTACTGTAGTCTCTTATGTAAGGGCTGACTCCTGTCATTTTAATAACTGTTTCACAACAATCCCTTCTACAACAATACAAAAAAAATAAATAAATAAAAAGTACATTAATACAGTAAATCACATATCCACTTGTATAGACCCAACGGTTTTTGCAAGGGAGCCTCTTTCTCCGTGTGAAAAAAATAATAGAGTGATATTTTGTTGCTATTTAAAGTGCCCCTATTATGGATTTTTGAAAATTACCTTACATGCAGCGTGTAACACAGCTCAAAGTGAATGAAAACATCCTGCAAAGTTTTGCATCTGAAAGTGCACCGTGTATAAAGTTAATGTTTCTCTAAAAAATAATAGCTAATAGCTGAGATGAGTCGTTTTTAAAACGAATAAAAATATTTGCATGACTTCAAAATAATTATTCTTAGATGTTTATGTATAAAATGTGTTTAGTACTTTTACAATAAATTGGTCCAACATTTTTTTATTTTTTTTTTGAAAATCCCTAGTAAAGACTGTAACTCCATAATGCTGCTATATTTGGTTATTGCCGTGTGATGTCACAGATGTGTTTCAAACAGATCTCGTTTGTTCGTTGCTTGACTGGGTTATGTAAGGACGTGTCACAGTTGGACTCCAATTTGGTAACTGTAAATTCTACAGTGAGACAGTTGGAGGTCTTGGCAGTGAGCCACAGTCAGGGAGAATTTGAGGAGTTGTCAGTCATCCACCCGCATATGTCTGCTCTAACAATAATGATTGATCCCTCTCAGGATCTCTCAGGTGTCTATTTCTACCACACCCAAAGGGATTCATTAAATTACCTTGGGAAGACCGGGAAAAAAAAATGGATGTGATGTTGTTATGCTGCTACTCTAGCATAAATAGGTCTCAAGTATGTTTCAAAACATGAATTTGAAACCACATTGAATCACATGAAAATAACAGCCATGATCTTCTCTCATGAAGCCTGTAACAGTGTTTCTCAGTTGATGGGTTTCTTAATAAATCTGTTTTTATAGGGTCACAGGCATTTAATTTTTTTATGTATTTATGTATTTATATGTAGTGTATTTTTAAATATATGTTATAGATTTGTATTTTTTATTTTATATATCTAAATTTATATTTAAAATCTTAAAAATATATAAACTACCCTTCAAATAGTTATCAGTCAAGATTTTTTACATTTATTTTTAATAAATTAATTAATACTTTTATTCAGCAAAGATGAATAAAATTGACCAAATGTCACAGTAAATAGATTTATAATGTTACAGAAAAATTATATTTATAAATAAATGCTGCTCTTTTGAACTTCTATTTATCAAAGAATCCTGAAAAAAAAATATTCCAAATAATAAACCTGAATGTTTGCACAAAAATATTAAGCAGTACAACTGCTTAATAATGCAACATTTATAATATTAAGATATGTTGCGCATTAAATCAGAATATCAGAATGATTTACGAAGGTCTGAATGATTTTAGCTTTGCCATCACAGAAATAAATGGTATTTTAAAATATATTGCCATTTTTACTGTATTTTGATAATAAATGCACCCTTGGTGAGCAAAACAAAATGTCTTTCAAAATCATTGTACTAATGTACTTTTTTTATACTTTTATTTAAAAATTTAAAGGTCTTTTTTAAGTAGTAAAAATAGAAAGTAAGCGAATTTGACATTGTCCGTTGTAAAATCTGAATTTTAAAGCAAAATCATTTGAGAAACGCTGGCCCATCAGGTGATGTTGTAGATGGATGCTGCTGTTCACCATATCTCTCTTGTCTCTCAGCGTCTGGGCGAGTTAGTGCTGGGCTTCCTGGAGAGAGACCTCCAGCCGTCCTGTCAGCTGGCCTGCCTGGAAACCATCCGCATCCTGTCTCGTGACAAAAAGAGCCTGCTTCCCTTTGCCACCCGCCACGCCATGCAGATCCTGATCCGACATGCCGGCCTCGGCCAGGGTGAGGGCTTCACGCCTGAGATTCCGGACCTGGAAGTGATCGTGGAGGCCCTGAAGTGCTTGTGCAACATCGTGTTCAACAGCGAGGCGGCCCAGGAGGCGGGGGCGGAGCTCCAGCTGATCGTGGGATTGGCTGAGAGGCTGAAACAGTGTCGTGAGCCGCAGTGGAACCACGACGTGCGGTTCTTCGACCTGCGCCTCATGTTCCTGATCACCGCCCTGCGCGTGGACGTAAGAGCCCAGCTGGCCCGCGACCTGCGGGGGGTCAGTCTGCTGTCCGAGGCTCTGGATGCCACGCTCGGCCTCTGCTGGCCCGACACGTACGAGGTGGCGCGTGCGGGCTTCGACGGCTGCTCAGAGCTGCCCCCGCTGGGGAGACAGGAGACGGAGCGAGCCATGGAGATCCTGAAGATCCTCTTTAACGTCACCTTCGATTCCAACCGACGCAAGGTGGACGAGGTGAGACTGTGCCACCACATTTAACCGTCAAACAGTGACAGTGCTGCTGTTTCCTGTATTTTAGTGCCCTGACTGATTATATGCACTAATATAATTTACTACTATATTGTAATACACAAAGGGGAAGATGTTTTTAGTTCTCATGAAAATAATGCAACACAGAGCAAAATTTTATTTATTTTATTTTTAACTATATATATATATATAACAAAATATACAAGCATAGTAAATGTGTTTCAACACAGCTAAGGAATAACCACATCTACAAAATGCTGCAAATAATAATTACATTAAGTCCAAAGTCTGATTATAATTGAATATACTATAAAATACAAATATACTTATATATCTAAATACATGTACATTATCATTCATTACTATTTACAGTAACTGTTTTTCATTGTAATATATTTTAAAATATGTGTTTATATAATATATAATATAATATATATATAATTTAATATTGTATTATATTATTTTTAGTGCTGTCAAATGATTAATCACAATTAATCACATCCAAAAGCATTTTGGTAACATATTTTTTTTTTAAATATATACATGCATGTGTGTGTTTTTATATATACATAATACATATACACACCACACACACAAATTATGTAAACAAAAACTTTTATTTTAGATGCAATTAATTGTGATTAATCGTTTGACAGCACTAATTATATTATATTATGAAAAGCTGTAATATAATGGCAAAACAGAATTTTCAGCCATTATCTGATTGATTCCATTCTCTGCCTTTTCTGTTCTGATCTGATGTCTGAAAAAAAAAAAATATTATGCCTCCCTCTTAATATTTTGATAAGAAAACTATTAAGTTATTTTTAATTTTCAAATTTTCTCCTAATTCTCCTAAGGCGTGTCAGATTCATTCTCACATCTTGCTGAATAAGCATTACTCACCCGCAGCAATTAGATCTGTTCTCTCAGTGTAAATAACAGTGTTTAATTAGTGATGCAGATCTAATGTGGTTTCATGGGACGTGTGATGTGCTGGTGGTGTGTCTGTTGCAGGAGGAAGCAGCCACTTACAGACACCTGGGTGCTATACTGAGACACTGCATCATGAGCACCTCCGAGGGAGAGGAGCGCACAGAGGAGATGCACAGGTACACACACACACACAGCAGGCCAGAAGATCTAGATGCACAAAGGTACATTATGGCAGTTTCTCAATATTGCATTAAATTGAACAACAGAATCATGTAAAGTAGTTTGAGGCTGACACACTGGCACAGATTCTCACTCATGTCTTGATCTGATTTGTAGAGTTTGGTAACAAATTAGAGCAGACCCACAGGGATCTGAATCCCAATTAATTAGTCAATTTGTAAATGGAAACCAAATTTGATATGAATTTGTTTTATAGCCACACGGTGAACCTTCTGGGGAACCTGCCGCTTCCGTGTCTTGATGTCTTGCTGATGCCTAAAGTCCAGCAGGGCTCTATCGAGTACATGGGCGTCAACATGGACGCTGTCAAGGTGCTGCTGGAGTTTATGGAGAAAAGACTTGACCGGGTGAGCAACTGAACACCTCTGTTGTGCAAATGCGTACTGTTATTATACTGTTATAATATTACATTTATATACCTATATTTAATATATTTATATATAATTTATATCAATATAAATAAACCGTATACATTACATGTAAATATATTCAAAATATATGCTGGATGCGTGTTTATTTATATATACATAATAAATATACACTGTTTTATTTTGCATTTTTTATTACATTTCTTTTTATACTACTTTTTCTTTTCTTTTTTTCCTTTCCGTGCCTCTTTATATGTTAAAGGGATACTCAATAGGTTTTATTTAGGAAATGTCAATAGGATTTATCAATTTATTTCATATTTTCAAAAAAAATATATATATATATATGTATATATTTTACATTCAACTTCTATTAGTAAATCCAACCCTACCCAGATTCATACAGCTATACAAATAAATTTAAACTTGAATTTTGCTGTGTTGTTCCTGGTTAGGTTGAGGTGAAACACCTGTGATGAAGTTATTTTCATTCTTTCTTTTCTGGGAGCTGCTCTACACCTGTTTGTGCTGCTTGGTTTGTTATTGTTTTTGTGCTGGGTGCGTTGGGAGTAATTTGAGGGATTTCTACAGCAGGACACAGCTGGAGCTTCGCAATTTAACTGCTCACCATCTCCACCTGTTGATATTGTACTTCCAGGGAAACAAGCTGAAGGAAACTCTGCTGCCCTCGTTAAATCTACTAACGGAGAGCGCTCGCATCCACAGAGAGACCAGGAAGTTTTTACGAATGAAGGTGAGTTAGGATGAAAACTCAACTGTGCACTTTAGGGAGTATTTTTTTTGTTTGTTTAGTTTTTTTGGGGGGTGGTAATGAATTGTATGGTTGTGTGTCTAAGCAGGTGCTTCCACCATTACGAGATGTCAAAAACAGACCTGAGGTCGGTAACGCTCTACGAAACAAGCTAGTGCGTCTAATGACACACATAGACACGGACGTGAAGCACTGTGCGGCTGAGTTCCTGTTTGTGCTGTGCAAGGAGAGTGGTACGTTGCATTATTATTAAATATTAGTGCTGTTGAGCAATTAATCGCATCTAAAATAAAAGTTGTTGCGTAAATAATATATTTATGTTTACATAAAGACTCTTTATATGTACGTATATACATTTATATATTCATATTATTATATTTTAGATTATATATAAATGTATTTATTATTTAAACATAACATAGTTTCTTAAATATATACATGCATGTGTTTGTATTTATATATACTTAATAAATATACAGAGTAAACACTCACATATTATGTAAACAAAAACGTTTATTTTGGATGCTTCACTCAGTATTTTAAACCTACTACAAAATTATTTTTTTAGCTTTTTATAGCTTTCATGCATTTTTATGTTAATTTAATGCAGTTTTAAATTCTAGTAGTAAATGCAAAAATAATCCACCTCAAATTAACATTATATATATATATATAAAAAAAAGTGATCAAGCTACATAAATTTTCAAAAGTTTAGGATTGGTTTAATTATTAAAACAAAAGTCTCTTATGCTTATCATTTATTTGATAAAATGCAGTAATATTGTGAAATATTCATACAATTTAAAAACTCTTCAATTTTAATATATTATTAATAGTACTGTCAAACGATTAATCGTGATTAATCGCATCCAAAATAAAAGTAATAATATATGTGTGTGTGCTGTGTATATTTAAAACACAAACACATGCATGTATATATTTAGGAAAATATGTTATGTTCATGTATTAAATATATTTATATATAGGAATATGAATATATAAATGTAAATATTTTTAAATATATACTGTATGTGTGTATTTATATATACATGATAAATATACTCAGTACACATACATATATAACGTAAAAAAAAAAAAATGCATGCAATTAATCATGATATAATCAAAATATAATTTATTCCTGTGATGCTAAGCTGAATTTTCAGCATCATTAATCCAGTCTTCAGTGTCACATGAATAGCATTTCTGATTTATTAATGTTGAAAACTGTTGTGCCACTTCATATTTTTGTGGATTTTGTTCCAGGATTATTTAATGAATACAACATTTAAAAGAACCGCATTTATTTTTGCTAACATTACATCTTCGTTGTCGTTTTACATCCTCCCTGAATAAAATGATTGACTTCTTTAAAGAAATCTCACTTTTGAACAGCATCATCTTTTATAATAAAATAATCTATTCAGTTTCCAGGTTCATCAAGTACACAGGTTACGGCAACGCAGCGGGGCTGCTGGCCGCTCGGGGACTGATGAGAGGCGGCCGAGACCCTGGACATTATTCAGAAGACGAGGACAGCGATACTGAAGAGTACAGAGAGGCTAAACCTCAGTACGTCATTGTCAGAAAAAAAAGCCACCTGTAAGTTAGAAGACATGAGAATTATTTTTTTGCTTGTCTTGTATAGCATCAATCCAGTGACTGGCCGTGTGGAGGAGGAGCAGCCCAACCCTATGGAGGGGATGACTGAAGAACAGAAAGAATACGAAGCCATGAAACTGGTCAACATGTTTGACAAACTCTCCAGGTAATAAATCGAGTACAGGAATCGACTACAGTTCTGCTTGTTAACTGTAAGTAACAGCAAACGTGCTTCTCTTTCAGGGAGCAGGTGATCCAGCCAATGAAAATCGGAGCTGATGGTAAAATGACTTCATTGGAGCCGCAAGAATTTCATTATTTAGCCAGCCAACAGTTCGGAGAGCCCAATAATTCTGACAGCGACAGCGAGACAAACTAATTCTCCTAAAAAATGAGTCTTGAGTCTTTTAACAGGACGGATAGGATTGCTTATTTAATTCTAATCAAAAGCAAAAGATTATTGTGAATCATATAAAAGAATTGAATCGTTTGACAAGATTTAAATGCTTCGTTTTACACTCCAAAGGAAAACGCCTGGTGATTGTTATTTCGTCTCATTTGAGGTTTATTGTGTTGGCCTGTCTTTAGCTAATATTTTCTCTACAATGACTGTGAAAACACGGTTTGGTTGCACAGTGTTAGTTTATTAATATAACAGGATTTATTTAATGGAACTCCTAGTTATTATTTATCACAGATTTTATTTTTCATTTAGAATGTGGTCTGAGAAGAATACTAATGTGATACTGGGGGATGACTGTGACGGAGACCTTTATTTATTTATTTATTTATTTATTTATCCGATTTTAGGATGAGCTGAGTGGGGGAAATTTTTTAAGTTACAATAAATGTATAGTTTATGAGATGTGATATTTTATGAGGAATGACAGTTTTTTGTTTTACCCAGAGAAATTATAAAGCTTCCTGTGATTGTTTCTTTTATGCTTTGTGGTAAAAAGATGAATTGCTGTATATTGTTATTGGTGGCCTGTGTACTTATGTGTGAATGACTGAAGGGAATGTTGTATAATTTGTATCACATTGTGTTTAAAGAAATTTATTGTGAGATGATAGTAAAAGAGCTAAATTTGTAATTGTCTCTCTTTTGAGATGATTATACACCTACAATTTGATGTTGAAATTTTTATGTTGTTAATTATTTATATGTATTTATGTGTGTGTGTGTGTGTGTGTGTGTTAGTGCTGACAAACGGTTAACCGTGATTAATCACATCCAAAATAATGTTTTGGGGATTTTTATATATATATATATATATATATATATATATATGTATGTATGTGTACTGTGTATATAAACATACACATACAGTGTATATATTGAAAATATTTATAATACATTTTCATATTAATATTCTTATATTTTAAATTATATATAAATATATTTAAAATATAAACATAACATAATTTTCTTAAATATATGCATGCATGTGTTTATCTTAATATACATACTACACACACATTAATCGTTTGACGCCACTAATATACATATATATATATATATATAAATATGTATACACACACATTTATATTGCTGGTCTTGAGCAGTTTTGTTTATTAACATTTTATTCACATTCTCCAAGGGGTATGTAAACTTATGAGCTCAACTGTGACTCAGCTCATAACACAAATATCTAATTATTCAGCCAATCGCATATGGCAGCAACTCAATGCATTTAGCCATGTACTGTAGACATTGTCAAGATGATCTACAAGTATTGGAATGGAGCAAAAAGGTAATTAAAGTAACTTTGGCATGGTTTTTTGTGCCAGACTGGCTGGTCTGAGTACTTCAGAAACTGCTGATCTGCAGGGATTTTCATGGACAATCATCTCTCTTTACAGAGAATGCTCTGAAAACAGAAAATATTCAGTGAGCGGCAGTTCAGTGGGCGAAAATGCCTTGTTAATGCCAGAGGTCAGAGGAGAATAGCCAGACTGATTTTAGCTAAAAGCAAGGCAACAGTAACTTAATAACCACTCATCACAACCAAGATATAAAGTAGAGCATCTCTGAACTACGAACTACAACTCTGCAGAAGACCATATATAACCATTAAAGAAGATGCCTGCTCTGATGAGTCTATTTCTGTGTGAGGCACAATATATATACGAAAAACATTAAAGCAAGGAATTATTGTACCATGGCTGCTAAAAAGATGAAGAAAATGTTTAATTGATACTTTTACCAAGCGATCCTTGGAATGAACAGGACTAGGGAGGGCTAGTAGAGACATTATAAAGGCCTCACACAGTGTGTAATTGAGTTTACACACTGATTCTGCTTGTGTGTAAACAAAACAATAGTTAATGCGAAGAGAATAAAAATCAAGCTAAGAGAAATAAGTGTACGTGTTAAAAACAGCCTTGACTGAGATTTTTGGGCGGGTAGCGAGTCAATTTTGGGTTGTTTTTCTGGGACTTGGCAACCCTTCCTCCGCTCCACTATGTGGCGGTAGCGCGCTCTTC